>JARWCS010000023.1:1231228-1243239 GCA_034783895.1 Geukensia demissa | reverse complement strand
CACCCCTTCATGTCTATAGGGAACTCGTAGTTTTTCTACAGTAGCATTGTAGTCTGCTTGTTTACATTTTAAACAGCAGTCCCGTAATAAATCCAGGATTCCCGTAAGAAATCATGCTCTTGCAGGACAACGATACCTACGGTGGTCAGTATCTCAGTATATTAGATTTTGATGGTTCAAATTTTATTACAGAGAACTCTTATAGATTTCAAATGTTTTAAACCCTTTTTTCAGAGAATTACCACAGATATTCTGTAAATTTCTATAGAAAGAAGTGAAAATGAAATCCATGGTGACAAGGCCTAACACAGTGGTTGGTGGCAGTACGGTTTCCTCAGGCGATGGTGGTGCAGGTGGCGCCACAAATGGAGAAACAGACAAATCATCAGGTAAAGATATTAATTCTTTAGGATAATAATAACCAAAAGGAAGTCAGAAGTAGAGGACATTAGTGTTGTCAGGTTTGTATGAACCGTTTGCTGACCAGGATAATGTAAGGACTTCACAATGGCATTTAACTGTTTATGTCAAAACAAACCTCATATAACATTGGTAATATGATTTTATTTTCTGAAAGTTTTATCAAAACAGACATTATTTGTTTTGTACAAATCAGTTGAAACATGCAGGGGCAGATCCAGGTGGCCCTGGGATGCCCGGGCCTCCACCTTTTGAACTGCAAAAAATGATAAAAAAGGAAGAGTTTGGGGTTAATTTTGGTCTTAATCTCCATTAGAAATTGATGAATCAAGAGGTCCACAAAAAGTGGGCCCTCCCTTTTCCAAAAGTCTTAATCTGCCTCTGACATGTTCTTAGTCAATTAATTATTGAAATAGTCAGGAATATTGTGTTTGTTTTGACATCAAATGGTATATTTTTGTTGAGATTTTTGCATATGTAACAGCAGAATGAATAATAAGTGGCATTTTACTGAGCTTTACATTACAAGTTGACTGTACTGGTTGAGTTCCCCGATGGCTTTGTTTCATTATACATTGACATTCACACAGAAGCTTTTTTCATCTTAATTCACTTCATGCACTGTGTAAAAAGACTGTCACCAAGTTTTGACACAGAAATGCTCTAACTCTATATACACCTAACAGTGGTAATTTTACAGGTTTTTTATGTTTTGTTTACAAGTAGGTTTAACATTGTAATGATTTTTTACTTATAAAAAATATAAGTTGAAGTATTTTCCTTGTTCAATGTTGGCTTAAACAGTTTTTCATGAAAATTTACTTTATATTGATTTCTATTTATGCTTAGGTAATGGTTGTCCTACTACAAACTTTCTAAAAGATTTACTTAGCATTACATTTTAATGTGTATCTGAAATTTAAGCATTTCATTTTAATAAATTTCTGAAATTTTTGGCATTTCCTGTCTACTAATTTTGGGGCATTTCATTAAAACTTTGTAGCAGTCTTTGAATGTAGCAACCATGTCTGTATATCGTCATGGTGATAACCTAGTTTTGGTAGATCATTGTTGTTGCATGCTTCAGTAAACATTCCTACATAATTATACAGATCATTTTAGTTTTACTTGAACAAGTTATATACTTCCTTTTCTTGAATAAAAGAACTTATATTTTAACTTTGAAGTTTACAAATACAATTTATAGGTGATATACTTTCAATTAATCCAGATTATTTATTCAAGTATTTATGTACAAATACCAGATGAGAACAATAATATTGTTTATTGCTTTGTGACCTTGGAAATTTATACTGATATAATGATGGGCTTTCAGTTGTTGTAAATATAAAGTGAACTGTTCCACAAACTCATTTATAATGCATGCAAACATGTTGCATAAACTTCATTTACAAGCAGATTCAAGCAACACTTGTAAAATCAAATGTTTTCTTTGGAATAGACCCTATATCTGAGGAGTTTAAATACAGTTGTGGATCCAGTTGTCAAGATAATCCACCAAAGAGCATCACAGGACTATTATCTATGTCAATAAAACTTCTTTTTTTTTGATGACCAGCGGTATCTGGTGACCTTCAGATTGTGAAGACAAGTTACAGCAGTCCATGCCAAACTCAATGGTCATTTCTAAAAAAAATGCGCTTTTGACCAGAAATATCTCTCAGATAACCAACCAAATGTCCTGAAATGATTACAGTGTTTAAAGTATATTTCCTTTATTTTTAAAATTGATTGAAGAGTTTGCCTTTTCTAAGTGCTGTGTGGAGGCAATTAAATGTTTCCCTGTGCTTGAGGTTTATTTCTACCGTTTCCATTAATTTTATTTGGTTTGGAAGACAGTCATCTATTTGTTCAGTTCGATCCTGAACATCACACACATTCAAATTTATGCCTAGTTACAAACATGCTTTACTCAATTTCATTCATTCTGGCAAAAAGCATTATTTTTGGATATGTTGTCTGGAAATTGAATTTTTATTACTGCAATTTGAAGTTTGACATCCATTGTTTTTGCCCTGAGCATACCTGATGAAGGTTTTTCTAGAAAAGTGCTTTGTATGCAGACAAATTTATGAATTGAAAAAATTCAAACAAGGAATGGGTTGCTGTCTCTGTGGCTTCTTTATTTTCATAAAATCATACCTTTTCCTTTGAATAACCTGTAGAAATCTTTTTGATCAAGAACAATAAAATTTCATCAGATTATCATGAGTGCTAAGACTTTGACCTTACATTGCGAAGAGTTATCCTAAAAAAAATCTCTTGGCTGATTTATTGGGTAACCATCACTCATCATTCTTGATTTTCAGTATAAATTCATTACGGTACAATTTTTTCTAGCGCCATCTAATATGTAGAAAATTTGGACCTACATTTACATGATGTCATGACTCAATGTCTGGACCTATATCGGTATTTGGCCTGAAATTTATCATCAAGTTTAGGTCCATCAAGGTCTATAATCTATAATAGGTATAAGCTCAGTTTGATTTCTTTGTAAAAGTTTCACTTGCTTTTTCACCATCCTTCCTAAAGGTTTGTTTTTGTTTTCAATTTCTATATTAGTCTTTAATAATAGATTTTAACATTCCGTTACTATTAAGATAGTAAAAAAATCTTGCAGAAAATTTCAGTCTTTTATTTGTCTTTGGAGTTTTTTTTTAATAAAAGCACATCGATGCATGGTGGCTAAGCGAATTATGTTAAAATAGTTTTAGATTAATGAAATTAAAATTAGTATCAAAATCTGAACTATTTGTTGAATTGAGTTATTGATGAGCAGAATTGAAATAAAATGATTTGTTTTTTAAATCCATGAAATATAATACACACTAGAAAACATTTTAGTTTTCATGAAGCCTTAATTTAATGTTACTTAAAATGATTTAAAAAATATCTTGTTCATTTAATTGACAATAAAACATATCTACCATTTTAGAAGTCTACATTTCTATGTCATATATATCAATTACCATATTCCCCAGATCTGCACTCAAGATGCTTAAAAATTTAAATAGGGAAGCTTAATAGAACCAGCAAAGTCAAAAATTTTGGAATATCATGTGTTCCCTTTTAAACATTTATGGAAATAAATTTATAGTTTATTTCCTTTCCAAAATTTATCTTTTCCAAAAACAAATGTAAGTCCTTCAATTGTATAGATCTTTTCTGATGTGTAGGTGACATTTAATGCCTTTTTATCAAAGTTAATTAAGTCTTAAACAAGGAATATAATTTTTGTCAGTTGAGTGTTGCATGAAACCGGGTGCTAGTGATTTTAGAAATAAAATGAGGTAGGGACCACTTATTAGGGAGAAATCAGGAAACCAGTTTTAAGAGACCAGATATCTATTAAGATCACATTTTGATAACCCAAATCGTAAAGCTTTAAGAACCAACCATTTAAACAACTTTAGAATAAAATAAATATATCTAAATTTAATACATCGTGGTAATGGAACACAGACAAAATAAGAGAAATTGTTATTATAATCATCATAATCACTTCTTGTAGTGATATGAAAATGCAATATTACATGTACCATGCTTGTTTAGAATTAAGTCAACTACAAAATAAAAAGAGGGAAAGGTTGGATCCTGCATAGACAATAAAACTGGGGGGAGGGGTCATACTCACTCATGCACATGTTTACAAGCTTCTTCAAGTTGTGAACTAGAAATTTAATAAAAAGAGTTGTCAAGACATGCCTTATCTTTATAATGAACAAGATATTTAATGCATGTCCTTCATGCAATACTTGTACTTGTATGGTTATTATTAACATTGGAGACAAATTTGATGTCTTTTCAGATTAAGAAGCAGTTGTAGAAAATCTAATAAAAATTATCTGATTTGTTTTCAGTCGGGATAAAACCATTTACAAAAGAATAAAAAGGTAAATAAATACTCCCTTGAAAATTTTCCAAAACATTAATAACTTTTACATAATTGTTAAATATTTAAATTCTAAATGAATTATTTTACTTTTGATGTAGGTTAGGCATTATAATTCATGCATAATGAGATTTCAATCTAAGAAACAAAAGTCCACTTCTTCTATTGAAGCAGTAAGGGTCAAAGTTAGTTTTTCAAAAAAACTGAAAAAAACCTAAGTTAAAATTTTGCAATGCTTTTGATTACTGTCTGATATTTATACTAATTGGGTTTTCTGCCCTTGTATTAAAGGTCAAGGCCACACTTACAGGTAATGTATTTCTGCATTTTATTTATGCCTTCTTTGTATTATCAAACATTGAACAGTTGTACATCTCTGTGACTATATTGACCTTCATCTGACCTCTGACTTCTGACCTTTGTAGAATTATGACCTTAAATTACTGACCTTTGTAGACAAATTTAAATTACTCTTTATGACTGATAAAAGACATATATATAATAAAATCAGTTAAAACAGGTCTCAAAGTAGGGTGATAGTATTGAAACCATTTACAAAATTCAACAACAAGATGAAGTCTTGGGGTATTTGAATGTCATTATGGACAGAGACATTAAAGTATTTAAGTATTTATTCATCTTTTGCGTGCCTTTGGTTTGAGTAGAGAGAGCTCTTTCAGCATTGTTTACTGAGTGGTAAATCTAAAAATAGTCATTCTTTTAAGGAAAGGGTGTTTTCAAACAGGACAGCTCATTAACACTAAATTATTTGCAAAATTTCAGATCATATAGTCGATAAAAAAAGTAAAAAAAATCTTCAAAAAGTATATTTTTTAAAAATTGTCAATTTTAGCAGTGTTATAAGATTGATATGCATGGGTTTGGGTTGATGAGAGCTAGCATGATATAAGATAGTGATTTGTGACTTGCTCCCTAGACCTAGCCACAGGGAACTCAACTAGGGAAAATGTTATAGAGTTTATACACATCCAGTGACTTCCATATTATTTTAATTCTGAATTTCTACAATCTTTATGCTTTGATTGCAGCAAATCAAAGATTGTTTGGTGATAATTGTTAGGTTCAGAATTTTTCGTTATTTTATAGTATACATTTTGCTTGCTTTCTGGAAAAGTTGCAGCTTTGATATTTCATGTTATGTATATGTATTATATTTATGATTGTAACTTGTAATGTTTAGCTGTTATCGGTATGTGAAAAAGCCACTATTTACGATTATCATGATGATCACATTTACACAACTTTATTTATTGTTTGGACCCTCTGTATCTACACTTCAACTTTGTTTTCTCAGTTATGTGTAATTTATTATCAAGTAAGTTAGTATATAATGATTGAAAACCAACGCAGCCTTTTCTTTGATAAAAATCTTAAAAGTTGATGCATCAACAATACAATGATTTAACCCTCATTTTTGTGATGTATTAAACAATGTGCACACTTAAGGGTAACTCATATTTGCTATTTACTCTCAGGCTTGATTCCTCCATGATCAACAGCAGGTTAGAGGGTCACGACCTTTGACCTTTGTACGTTTGTGTTCTATTTCTAACACCTTCTTTCTTGCTCTGCCGCTAGTTGTATAAGTGGCGTGCGCCGGTTTTGGACGTTGTGATAACCCTGCTGTTTTCTGTGACTAACCCCACCCTCTGTGTATTCATTGTAACTAATAACAACTCTTTTATTTTGGTGTTATATCCTCTCTGCACTGGCTCAAGGTCAACAATTTTTTTATGATAAAAACTGAACTTTTTATAAAGATCTCACAATTTTAAGTTTCCATGTTTTGGTATTTATGTGAACTTCTTACACTTCTGGGGTAAAAAAAGGGTAAAACAAAAATAATAACAAATGAACAATAATAGTGAAATCATTTTGCTAAATGGTACAAGGCTGGACCAGTCATGTTTGGAACATTAAGTTGACCTTCTGCCCTTATTGCTTTTGTCATACCGTTGTAGTTTCGTACACATAAAGCTTGTTTATTTCGCCAGGTGGGTACACCACATTGTAATCTGTAGTTGTCCACCATTAACTGGAAATGTAGGATTGGAATTCTAGAGACAAAGCTGTAGATAAATTCTTTTTATGATGCCATATGGCTTTATACAGTACAAAAAAAATCTTGCTTTTATCTTTTCTGCACAATGACAAAGCTTTTTATCCATTGAAAAATGTCAGATTGAAAAATCAAAGTTTGAAAACTTGCATTTATCAGTTGAACATATGTTTATTTTTAAAGGTTTATTTTGAAGCACATTTTGGTTGGAAAATTCTTTAAAAGACTTGATCATTTTTTTTATTTTGTTGTAAAAGTTTACTATATTTATAAATGGTATAGATATTTTAGTAGCCTGGTAACTAATATATAACCCCTGCATGCAAGCATTCAGTAACCATCAATTTTTAGCTCTAGAATGTTTGGTTTATATGCATTATATAAAGTATTCAATACAAATCGATTTTACCTTGAAGTGTGGAAAGGTGCTTGTAACAGAATTACAGCCTGTTAATAGATTTTTCTTGACATCTTAGTATATGAAGAAAATTTGTCACTTGGATAATTAATGAAAAATAAACTATTGTAAAGTCAAATCTGCATTTTAAGGGACTCAGTGGCAAGCACAGGTCTTGTTTCAAAATAAATTTGAGGAACCAGATGTGGGATGATATATTTTGCATAAAACGGGAAATGAGAAGATAACTCTTCAGATGTTTTGTGTTGCTTTTTATTTTGATTTTTCAGCATGAGGATCGGGGAGGTATCTATAATCCACGTTGATGCTTCTGTGCTTGTATTTAATTTAGAATTCCCTTTACATATACTGCATCAATCCCATCAGTTATTTTTTTACACTTTTCTTACACTGAAGTGTGAATGGGTGTTGAAACTGTCAAAACGTTTGTTAGATTTGTCAAAGTTTAATGTGAGTATAATAGGACAATGTTTCTGTTTAGCTAGTTTTTTTTGTTATTGTATATTTATATTGTGCTATTTTATTATTAACATTTTACTCCTAGGACTATAATAAATACCAATCTTTTCTCTTAAATATCTTAACATTTGCCATTTAAAAATTAAATGCTGGAGTAAGGGAGGCAACTTTTATTTGTTGGTCACTGGTTATTTCCTTTACAAATTTACTCAATTTGTTAGAAATAAAATATTTATCACCTTTTTATGTGTTCATGAAAAGAGTTTTTTTAAATAAAAAAAAGTGTAAACTTTTTGACAATATTAGGAAGCCATTGAATAAAACAGAACCTATATATTTTGATTGACTTTTACACCCTAATAATCAGAAGCTTTGATTGGTTACATCTGGTAACAACACAGTTTTATCATTTCTCACTATAAACTAACCCTATAACTATGGTAACCTACAAAGATAGTCTGGTGTAGGCTATGCATGTTCTGTTGTTGAATTCACTTAAGGTTTAACATGGATCGGGTATGCCTTGTGTCAGTGAAAGTATTTACTTAAATACTGTAAATTGTTGTGTATTTCAATGTTTGGGGTTTCATGATATGAAAAGTGATAAACTTGTCCACAGAATTCATTTCTGTGAAAATCTCCATGTTTTCTATTTACAAATTTTGAAAGATTATGTTCTTTCCATCGGTTAGCTTCATTTGGATACATGTTGTTAAGAAATAAATATACTGTTGTAACTGCTTTGAACATTTTTCATCTTTCTTCATCATTTTTGTTTTGTTTTGTATAACCAACTGTTGGAATGTATAAAAATGCATGCAAGACCATTTTATCCATGTAAATATGCAGTTAGATTATCGCATGAGGTTACAAATTATAAACTTAATCAGTAAATAATATCTGTTGAGGTTTCTTTAGAGGCTGACGGAAGGTAATTTCAATAGAAGTGTTTATAATTTTCACATAGTAATTGGACAAATGAGTTATCTCCTAGACAGTTAAAGAAAAAAAATTATGTTAATTGGCATAGAAATTCAAGATTCATATGTAAAATTTTGACAAGAATAAAGAACAGGAAGTAAATGCAGGGGAGAAAACTACTCACTATCAAGGGAGGTAACTCTTAGCAACAGGAAGATAGCTTTCATTTGAATTTCACTAATCAGCTTAAAGCAAGTTGTTAAAGCATGACATGAACTAGTGCTCCAGCTAGGAAAAACAAAATGGTGTTATGCCTCAAAGATGCCTGCTACCTAAATCATACACTGAAATAGACTTATTTTCTTGTGAGACTCTTGTTATCAGTTTTTTACCCAAACATTCAAATTTCCTGTAAGCTGGAGCATGTTACTTTTTTAAGATCAAAATACATAAGCATGCATTCTTTCAAGTGAATTTTATAACTAGGTAGTATTTCTCTGGTTTTTATAGTATACTGTATAATTATAGGACAAAAGATTTGTGTAAGTGAAGTGTTATAGGTGGAACTTCTTTAGCTTACAATACCTTTATCTTTGCATGGAGTTTTTATTATTATTAATTTATAAGCTTTTATGTTGACCTACATAACACCAATTTATTTCCATACCATATATTTGTCCATCATCTCTAACCATTGATAGTGTGTTCATACAAACTGCACTCTCAGATTTATAGAACAATGTCACTGTTGTACAAATTTTACTAGCACTTTTGTTATTTTTACCAGGTGGATCCTCAGTACAAGTTTTTTGTAGCATCAATTACACAATATTACATTTATCCAGAAAATATATTCTTGTGTGGATCATGATTATATTCTTTACATTATTATGTATATATGACAAGTCACAAAGTACGCTATGAAAGAAATTATATCTTCTTTAAAGAAACCTTAAATGATGAACTTAATTTTGACCTCTTCAGTGCAATAGAGATAATATGAATTCTGACCAGAATCATATTATGACATAATCCTGATATATATATATTTTTTGTATATATCTTTGATGTTTAAAACTGTTATCATTTTCAAAAGGTATTTTTCTGTTTATCATACAATAAACACAGGTAAATCATGGATTGATATTGTATCTTTTTGTTCACATATGCCTGGTATATTTATATGGTGTTTTTGTTCCGACAGGTAATAAAAGTTCTGCTTGTGTATGTAGTGATGTTCTCCTCTAGCGAAACACAGGTACACTCAGCTGAACAGAACTTAATGGAGAAATGCTTGACAAAATGATTTAACCTTTTAACTGCTGAAGAAATAACACACAACTTTGTTTTGAAAAAAAGCAGTAAAGTGAATATGGTAAAAGGAAAGACTAAAATTCTGAGAAACGGGTTAATTACAAAGCTATATGTTTGATATAAAAAGTTTAGTTATAAACATGGTTTGATGTTTTACAATTTCTTGACATTACTCACTTAAAGCCTGTTCAGCTGAGACACCTGTATACAACAAATTTATTGAGATGACACTCTAAATGTGATTTTCTGTTCTTCACCTTTTAATTGCCGGCAAAAAAGTCTGTACTTCAAATCAATACTTGATTGGTTAAAAACGTAATAAAAAAGAACGGAAGACCACATGGCATAATATCAATATATTTCACAATTTGGGATATTTGCACGATCTTTTTTATACTAGTTGGTGGATGTTAATTGATACATGCACTAAAGAATTGCTACAATTTTAACAGTGTGAGCTATTTATTTAGACTAAACACCATGAGCTATTATTCATTAAAAAATATCAAAGCACTGAAAGTTCTGATATACTGCATGGGATTTTTATTGTTCAGTAATAACTTCTGTCGTATATTCTTGCCAGATTTAATCTTGGCACATAACGTACTGTTTTAATTAATTTATTAAGATTCTTGTACAAAAGTACAATTTCCGTAGTGTTACAGAAATTTGATACATTGGTTAATTGATTTATTTTTAAGAAGCGAAAATTTTTCATGCTGATTTTACTGTGATATAGAAAATAGGATGATTCAAGGTAAAACATTCACATACATATATCTGCCTAATAATTGTGTATTCTACATACAAATGTATACAATACAGGTAAGAATTATTTGTACATTTTTTAGCAAGCTGTGTGTTGATCAGGACTTTCCGTGTGCAAAAATTTCTTTGGTCAAAAACAAGATTAACAAAATATCAAAGTAATGGAAAAAAATGAGGCAAATTGTACATGGTGTCAAATTCACCAAAATATAAGATAAGTGAGATTTGTGGTGTTTAGTCATTTCCTTTCTTTATCTCTGGCATATGGTTTGTTATGCTTTACTATACCCAGTATCATTGTAGTGTAGAAAGCAGTAATGGTCTATTAACAGTCACAACAATTTTCCATACTTTCTAATTGTCTAATTCCGTGTTTTATGTTTTTCAGCAAAGTTGGCTGGGTCAAAATCTGGTCCTAAAGGAGACCATGTGACCACAGAGAAATCAAATGAGGTATGTTTGGTCATATGACATAGAATTGTAGGAAAACAATGAAAATATAAATTGTCAACAAGAAAGGGATAAAATATTACAATCATTGCACAACTAACACTAGAGCTCCCTAGAAGGCATCCATAAAAGGCTTGACACAATTGAAGAACACTTTGAAAAATATAAACTAGGCATCTGAAGAACAAAAAACATATTGCATCACATGAGACCTTACTTCAAAATCTTGGCATACATTTTCACTCACTATAAGAATGAATGTAAATCACTGAAGGAAAAAATCCAGACATTCATAAAACTCTTAACATACATTTCATGTTACAGGGTTATAGGAAAATAATTTAACAATAAAAGCAAGGGAAGAATAAGATACCACAATCATCGCACACTGATAGAAAAACCTTGAAAAAGGAAAGAAAAATAAATCATTGTATACTTTATAATGTAAATCATTATATGTACACACAAAATTGGAAAGAATTTTTATTATGTTTTTATCATTTTTGTACTGTATTTCATATTTTTATAGGTGAAAAAGAAAGCAAAGTTACAAAGATTAGAAGTTGGTCCACAGAAGTTGAATGACAAACATGGTGTGGAGAAGTGTGAAGAGAAGGCACTGGATGTTCCTCTACCATTGGAAGCTGATATTCCCCTTCCACCACAGAAATCAAGTGTAAATATTAAATATAATTATAACCCCCTTTAGAACCTCATTTCCGGAAACCAGAGTTGGATTTAAATCAGTATTTTGCCAGAGTTGTTTCCCTTGGGTCATACAGCAAAGTCATTGTTAGACAGAGCAAGGATGAAAAGCAGACTTATCCTTATGCATTATCACAAAATTTAATTGAAAATTAGGACAAATAAGGTTTTTTTAATGAGCCAGGTAGGAAAAGTTTGATACACATGAAGACTAAAGTTGAGAACTATAAACTGTCATTATTCTTTAACAGATTACACCCAGTGATTACTCTTGTTTGGTGTCACTACTGCACTACCAAGTCTTTTTGCTTTGTGACTTAAATTTTCTGGAAAAAAATGTCAGTTGACTCATGTTACAGAATTGTTCCTAGTGCATGGATTTTCCCAAAAAAAGGGACATCACTAAACAAAATCCTTCTAGTGCAGTGGCAACACTAAGTGGGAGTTATCAGTGGGCATAATCCATTTAGGAAATGTTAAATCAGTAGTATAAAAATAGGAGATGTGGCATGATTGTCCATGAGACAGCCACCCACCAAATGACAGTAGAATTTAAACTT
>JARWCS010000023.1:1204530-1219703 GCA_034783895.1 Geukensia demissa | reverse complement strand
CCTTCCGGAGCACCTGATCCCACTCCTGTTTTGTAAAAGAGTTCGTGGATTCCAAGCTTTTGTTCCTTTTGTTTACGGTTTATCTTTTTTGTCTTGTCTCTTTGGACTATGCACTTTTGACCTCTCGCATGGGTATTCTACACTGGACTTTGTCATTATGTTTTTCCTTATTTTTGTACAAAATTCATAAAACAGTTTGAATGATGTTTGTATTGTTTTGACACTTTTTTAAGTGAAAGCATTTCACTACTAGAAGAGAAGGCAGTCGAAGTGTGATTGTTGGTTGAGAATCTGTCGACTTTAATAACAATCATAGACACCAGCTAGGGAGTTAAAGGGTAATACGATTCCAAAATTTTATTTTATGTTTGCAAAAAATTTTTCTTCCGCAAAATGAAGCATTTGAAGGTCTTAAAACAGAACAATTAGTAAGATCTAAGATTATTGTTTAGAATTCACGACCACACAAACTAATTCTTTCTTTTTTAATTAAATTTACCATTGTTTATACGAACTGGCCGTCAACTAACAAACAGAATGTTGTACGTCGTCTGTTACCAGCAACGGACGATTTCGTGTGATTATACATTAAATGTTTGTGTCATAAGAAACGATGAACGACGCCCCTCTTATTAATCCGATAGCATAATGACACCAAATAAATTCTTTGCCACTGTACAATAAGTATTCCTTTCAAAATGAACATAAACTTGACAAAACCGTAAATGGAGGTGTGTGTCATTGTCGGTTTGTGTTTCAGTTGTTAGTCATGCATTATTGCCTCCATTGTTATAGTGTATGACTGGCAGATGAAGACAACTCGTGACATCTTTATCGCGGGAAATCTATCAAATGAAATAAAATGATACATCAAATGCAACAGATATGGGTTCTCCACCATATTATATGAAACTGTACATGTGTCATATTTAAGTTCAGGGTAATTAACATGCAGTAAGAATCCAACATTATAATTCAAATCGAAATTCAAAATATGGTGAAAAAAATCGTCCCTATAACTTGATTCGTGTGCAAAACAAATCAATACAGATTTGACCAAAGCTTAAAGGGGTCCAAAATTATGGGGGCAATGCAGACGATATTGCAAGTTGTAATAACTTGTGTCAAATCCATTTGTTGTTTAGACAATAAGATATGTTTAAACTAAACTAAGAGGGCAATAAACATGCAGTAAGAATCCAACATTATGCTAGTCAAAAATCAAATAAGGAAACAATCACAACTATAACTTGATTCTTGTGCAAAACAGATCACCTAAGATTTGACCAATGTTACAAAAGGGATATCAGATTAAAGGGTTATGCACATTTGATCTCTCACATGGGTATTCTATACTGGACTTCAACAAGGGTTGAATTCCACTTCTTGTGATAAGCTCTAAATCGTCTCAAATAAATATGTATACGTAAAATAATACTCTAGCATAATAAATTTGTTACTGCTTGATTTCTTTCAACCGTAAATGGTTATATATCTAACTTTGAGTCATTGCATTGGAATCATTACATAGGCAAATTTTGTTAATGTTAACATCAAATTAACATTAAGTAACTTAACAATAATAGAGCAACTAATGTGAAGTTTTACAGTGAATTAATGTTAAGATTTTAATGTTACTTTAACGATTAATTATATTTTTGTAAAAATACGATGCAAAAAATCTTTGATGGAATAAGTTTTTTAATAGAAACAGGAGGGATATGGTGTAAATATTCATGACATAAAAATCTCATGTATACAAGTAAATTCCAAGCAAAGGAACAGCGCCCTGATTGCTGTTCTTCATCTCAAAGTCACAGTGAGGCCTTCAACACGGAGTAGATATAAAATAGGAGATGTGGCATGATTGTCACTCGCACTTCACAATAAGTTCAAGACGGCCCCTAGCACCGGTTTGAGCGGAATTCTTTGCTAGATGTTTAGCCTTAATATGCTATCTATTCTTAGTAGTGTAAACTCGTGTTTTTTTATTACAAATTTGTCAAAACTGTATATTTTAATGTTATATTAACGTTAAAAATTTAATATGAATTTAATGTTAAGCTCATTTAACATTAATTTAGTGATAATGTAACGTTAAAAAGTTTAATGTAACTTTAATGTTAAACATAATAGCCTGTGGAAACAAACATAACGTCTAATTAGGACTTATTTTGTTTATGGTGTAGGATTGTGGGGGTTGCAACCTGAAACGACAATAACTGACAATATTTATGTTTTAAAAAATCGAAAATCTTTAACAATTAAACTTTAATATAAACTGCACGTACTCTTAATTTGACACGACAGAAACAAAACGTTTATGTATGTCATTTAATCATTTAAATTAGTTTTGTAAATAAGGTATGAATGCCATGTGTGCTTTGCTGTATGCAAGTGTGTATAAAAGTTTATGTACAATAGGAAAGATGTATTCTTCGAGATCTATGATTGGAAAAATAAGATATGTTTTATCTTAATTTATCTTATCTATATTTGTTGAAATTACGAAGTGTATCGCACCTAGCAGATGTCCTTTCGGATTTTGCTTCGCATTTCGATTTGTTTTAAGTACTTCTACTTTGTATAGATCATGGATATCTTACTTTAGTCGTTGAAATTTGTATACAGCATATACTACACAGAATGGTCAACTTGTATTGTAACAGGCGCAAATGGCATGTGTATTACATCCGGTTACAGTGCCCCTTTGGTATCTTCGAATTCCTTTTACTCTATTTTAAGGTCAAGTAGTGATAATGTAAAAATAAAACATACAGGCACCTAAATTATTGCACAGATTTTGATATTTGAAAGCGTTTATAGAAATTAAAAAGAGTAAACTGGCTATCCATGCTACATTTTACGCAATCAGCTCGTTTTACAAAGACTATGCTCTAAAATGACAGAAATGTGTCTAAGCACATTTCATATTCCAAAAATTAGAATTTAAATGTATCCTACAATTTTTTAGACAAAAATTATCTATTTAAAGAGTAAAATTTTATCCATGCTTAATTTTTGCAAGACAATTTAGATGTTAAATATTGCTCTTAAACCTTCCACAAATTAACTGGAACCCTGACCAGTATTATGTGTGGCCATGGCAAACGGTGGTGCCACAATATACCTTTGGCTTTTTCTATCAGGCGGTGCTCAATAACTGCTACTTGACCTTAAAATTAAACTTTTTTCTGTCAAGAATTATCATCAAATGTACAATTTATCTGCGTTGTTAACGTGTCAGGTCAATGGAGCATAACCAAACGAATCTAGAGGCAATACTAATTAGCATGTTATTAATTTTAGAATCTTCTACCGATAAATTTTCAATAGAGTCATACCAATTTCGTTTTTTTTTTTTACTTTTTGTGTACTTTAAAAAAACGAAATGTTTTATATTCATGAGAAATCCCCATTGTTATTGTGGGTGATTTTAATATTGCAATATCATTTAAAACACCACCCTATTATGTAATTATAACACAATCTTTTTTTAAATTGATTTCCGATTTTATGACAGCTACGACGATGGGATATGACATATATATCAACACGATATATGAGCAGGGCAGAAATGCCTATCATACCAAAACAAGCTTTAGTCATATTACCCCCTTTATACAATATACAAAGGTAAGTATACTTCAAACATACCATTTTACCAACAAGCATTGAAATTGTTTGAATACCGATAAATAGCATTTTTCCATTCATGTCCTCATCCGGGTATTTACCAATTGAGATCACTGTCAGAGCGTCTTCAGGCCTTTTATTGAATTGATAAGCACTGTCATTTACCTCAATAGAAATCGTTTGAAAGTGCTAATACATTTTCATATTTAACTCTTATCACCGCGTAAAAAAATAACACTAAACAATTCATTATATTTAAGTACACTTAAGGGTTTTATTCATGCTGTTTAAACCTACATAAAACGAAAATCATATATTCCTATGACTTTTCTCGCCTCCTTTAGAAAAGATCGATGGCGCGTAAATAACAAAACCAAATGACGGGTGGCCCTTTAACGTAATGCTCTGCCTAACAGCGTTTTCATTATTCCAATCATAATTTTGTCGCCAATTCACACTGAAAGCTTATTAACTGTGTCTGCTATATTATTTAGTGTAATATTACATTGGATGAACTATTATGAGTGTTCAAATGTTTATTTCGTCTGAGACGGGATTAAAGTTCTTTGCTGATTCATATTTGTAGCAACCACATGTTTAATTACGTTAAATCTAACCTAACCGGAAGCAAAAATACATACAGTCATTTGCTATACTGTATCGCAAGGCTATGTTAACCCTTATCTGAATGATATTGTCAACAAAATAATCCTTTTGCTTATGATGTAATATCCATGCTTATTGTTATTAAATATGGGGCTTATAATGAAATTTATTAATTAAATAATGTATACGATGTTAATGAACTTAGGAAATTAAATTATATAAAACAATAATGATTCCAAATGAGAGAAAACATATCTTTTAATGCTGCCCTTCAACTTGAAAGCCCTTCAATTCCTTTAACAATGAGCCTTTAGTCCACACATCGCCTAACCTTTTGGAGCACCTGCCTCTACTCTTGTTTTGTAAAGAAGTTCGAGAATTCCAGGTGTTTGTTCTTTTTGTTTCTGTTTTGTCATTTTGTTTGTATTTTCTTTGTGTAAAATGTACTTTAGATCTCTTGCAAGGGTATTCAGCACTGCCCTGGCAATTATAATACATTAATTTTAGGTTTCTGATATTTTGCTGTTTTTATTTGTTACTTTATCAACCTTATCTTATAATCTTTTTTACCCATCTTTTTGCTTGTTCCGTCTAGAAAACTTTTACACATGCGTACTAGAAATAAATATAAAAATATTGCGATTATCCAGTAATTCCAAGAAACAATAACATATCTTCCATATTGTATATTAATGGATGACCTTTCTGTAATTTTGTAAACTCTAGTTTAGAACTAAATTCATGTAGAAAAATCCCTATTCTTTTGAAGGACAATTCGTTTTTCTATAAGAACGGAATGAAACACTAAACGGCCAATAAATTCAAAAGTCAATTATTACAAGTAGACCACATGTATCTCAATAAGAATTTGAAAAAAGTTTACATGTTCCTAAACTGTTTGTGGGCAGATTCACATAAACTTTGCATTTACGCATCTCTGAAGCATCAGCTGATACAAGGTTAACATGAAATCAATTAAAAACGTCTCAAAACTGATTTAACAAAGTTGGGAATAAATTTTGTACCTGTATATTTTTGTCTTTCGAACTCACGCTGCTGTGGAATCTCTAGCTTCCATCGCCTGGACTGTGTCCAGCGTCCTAGACCACTAGGCCACCTGGGCTATATAAAAATTTAGCTTTCGGTGACCGGGAGATACATTATTACGTCAGCTTATCTAGAGATAGAGCGGTGTTAATGGTGTACTGTTGGGTATAGATGGTATTTTTCATTTTTGCAGGCAAATTCATCCCAGATTCTATGTATATAGTAAAGGGAATTCATCCCAGATTCTATGTATATAGTAAATGGAATTCATCCCAGATTCTATGTATATAGTAAAGGGAATTCATCCCAGATTCTATGTATTCATCCCAGATTCTATGTATATAGTAAAGGGAATTTATCCCAGATTCTATATATATAGTAAAGGGTCTCGTACAATGGGTAAATCCTTTTGACGTTTCCGCTACCCTATATTAGAATCTGCGTACTAAACGTTTTGTCTGGTTTACCATTCATCAGGTAAGCAAGAGGACAAAACATTGAAAGTACGAATTTTTACTTTACGTTGTAGTAACGTTAAAATTATAATAGTAGTATAACTTCGAAATGATATCATGTTTTCTTCAACGTTCAAATTTCAAATAAGACGTCAACGTTGATTTGACGTCTTTTCAGACGTTTAATATTGGTGTCGCTTTCTGACGTTGTAATGAATTTGGGTTTTTGGGGTGTTTAAAAAACATGGAAAAAATTTTACGTTGGTTAGACATTGCGTCAGTAAAACCTTGAAAACTGATGTTGGTCTGACGTCGTCTTTTAAATTGATTTTGAACGCCGAAAAATTTGTATCCATATTTGTCAATCAAATATTTATCTAAGTTTAATTGTACATTTGCATAGAATATTGAGAAAAACTTTTTTGTCAATCAAATATTTATTTAAGATTTATTTTAAATTTATATAGAATATTAAGAAAAAAAGATGTTCCAACTTCCCAAATTACATTTTTCATAAATTGTTAAATGCATATAATATTTTGAAATAAATTTTATTCAAAGTGCCTTGTTGTTTACCTTAAAATGCTTTTTTCTGACAATATACCTTTTCATGTTATGCAATTAATTTCATTCAATTAAAATCAAGTTGCCTTTACAGCAAAAATAAGTTCATATGATCGCAATCAACACCATGATGAATCTTGCATCATTCAAAATTACAATGTAATGGTATGAACGTAAAATAATAATAATATAAAATTTAACACCTAATTAATCGTCTGTTCAACGTCCGATATGCAACGTTGTTGTTACGAAGTCCAGTGTAGAATACCCATGTGATAAATCAAAAGTGCATATTTCATAGAGACAAGACAGATTTGAAACAAACTAAAAGATAAAACGAAATCAAATGGAACAAACGCTTGAAAACAAAACATCATTAAAACGTCATATTGACGTTATACCTTGTTACGAAGCAAATGAAACGTCCGTACAATGTGTTTTGACTTCGTCTCAAACTATACAAAACACATCTTTACAAGCTAAGAAACAAAACGTTGCTTCTGCAAAAACATAACATTATCACAACGTAATTTCGACGCAATATTGTTTGCTGAGTTTTTGAAGTATGGAAGTATATGAACATTCAAAAATTAGACCATCGTAAGTCGGGGTTCTTCTTTTTAAATTTATCATACTGCATACAATGTATGTAATTTCTTCAACATATATACGTTTTGAAGAGAGTTCTAAGGTAAGTATTGGTTATAAGGTGATCAATGGTTAAACCCTGTTGATCATTCAATTACAATGAAAAAGACGAAGAACATAAATAGCAAAAATTCAGAAAAGAAAAGAATAATAACATAGATAAAAATTAGGTAAATTCGTTACATTGCTGCGGCAGAATATAGTCGTTTCTCCCCTTTCAATGCAAACTTTGTCTTCTAAGCAATTAGTCCGGGAACCTAAATCATTATACTTGCATTTAAAATAATCTAGTTAATATGTATGATATCATATTTATTAATAACAGCGCATGGGGTCTTACAGTACATAACATTAAACTTTCTTATTTAAACAGTTATTGTGACTTAATAATAGGAATCAGGTCCATGTGTCTTAGGCCCCATTACCTTATCACATTTTGGCGGCATTTACAACTTTTTTCCCTAGATTCAATATTCTTAATTGCAGTATAACGATGTACGAGAATAGTCTTTGCGGGTCGAGACCACGTAATAAAAGTCAAACAACCCAGTCGTGCTCCTATCAACGGATGAATGCATAACGCTAACGATAAGGTCAAACCGGAAAAGATTGTGACGTTGCATTATGAATGAAATAATGGAAAACAAGAGAAAATCCGGAACGACAACAAACTTGGTATAACGAAATTTCTCTATGACGCTATTTGCCGTTGTCAACAAAAGCATTTTGTTTGAAAGCGAAATTGGTCGAAACAACCGCTTTCTTGCTTAAATAAGACAAAACGATCAAACGTCGTTTTCGGGATTTTTAACGTTCCCGACAATTTTGGGTTTAAGCCTTATTTTCGGTTGACTGAGTTTCTTACAGGCACAATTTCGATGCCATCCTCCGTTTCAGGGTCATATCCGGTCTACTATCAGACTACGGGAATATTAATCCATTTCTCAATGACAAACATCTTGTCATTTTCAATGCGCATGGTGAAGAATATTTTTGATATTATTTTTAAATTTGAAAGGTAAAAAAAATCTTCGTATTTTGATCGGCAATTGTTGCATAATGAACAAATCTAAGTTTTTTTGACTTACAGCTGTTAAATTGCGTCATTCCCAGACCAAAAATAGTTCCCATTTCCCACAAAAAGAACGTCACAATAGAACTCCTCTGTAAATGAAAAGCACTGATCTGGATGGCGAGGAAACATTGCCGAGCTTTCGAGCTTGTGTCCTGGTGTAAAGATTGTTTCAATTCGTTTCAAAAAGACTATTTAATTTGTTATTTATGGAAATTTTATTTTATTCTTGAAGATTTGTAATTTATAGGAATTTTACTTTTTTCTTGGAGATGTAAATTTGCTAGGAATGACATAACACAGTTTTGAAAAAATTCTGAAATGTTCAACTGATGAAGGTGCACGTGAATTTGACCAAACTTCAGTTCACTGCGGAAAGAAACTTGTTTGTATTATCATGCAGTAATATTAATGTGATTATGCTTATCTGAAATTCAAGCAAAAATACAGAAATGAAATGCAATTATTACGACTGTTTGCTACATAATATATATGAAAACGTTTCCATTCATATCTCGAAACTGACATATTGCAAAGGTATGTTGTTCAACGATTTTTAAAACACGTTTTTACTGTTAAAATGTGCAAAACGACGCCGGCTACCGCAATATTTATCTTCCTAGTCTGCTTGTCTCGTTGTTATAAGGGAAATTATATCTTCGCAGTCTCAAAAACAAGAAAGTCGATTGGCTCCCTCCACCTGGGAGGTAAACTACATTGCTGACTAGATATATTAACTTAAGTTGTCATATTACTTATTCGATACAATGTAACCCGTGTGTAAGGGAGAAAAAACAGACAAGCTGGGGGATATCGGATACGGAGAGGGTCTGAATTCTTCGAGTTAAGGAAAATATCACATTCCTTGCCATTATTGCCTTCTTTCTTAACACATCCAACAGTAGCCTATTGGAGGCCATTGTCCTACAGACGAGGTCAGATTGAGAAAAGGAATCAGTTGAAATGATGCAAATGATGCAAATGATGACATAATGGTGGTAGAAATCCCCAACTTGGTTCCCATTTGAACATGTGAAAAATATAAGCCATTGCTTAAATAGAAAGCCAGAATTTTCACGATATTCCGTTTAGTTAAAACATAATGTTTTTGTTTTAACTACAGATTTACAATGTGCATGAATCGCCTTCATCAATGAAGGTACACAATTTAACATCATTCAAAATTTTATTTCGCATCAATGACTACATTAGTGACATTCAATTGATGAAGCACATTTCAAATGCAAATATCTAATAAATTACTAAAAATATCTTCATTTTTCCGAAGATAACTCGAAGGTTTTTCTTTGATCATTTTAATTTGATATTAGATTTAAATTATATAAGACTTCGTTAAGTTATTTACACATCAATGAAACCGTGAAAATGCAAGAGTGCTCTGACTGTTGGCGGAAGAATACATCAAAGAATGGCGTAGAAATAGTTTACTTTAGAGTAATTCGACACGCGTCTGTCATGAATTTTAATTAATTTCTAAACCAACATGGATCGTAAATCACCCAGAAGTTAAATACATTATGAAATTTAATATCATTTTTGATTTTTGATTCATATTAGCCGATATGATAACCTTTAAATCTATTGAATATTTTATTCCACGATAAGATAAATAAATCTTAACATGATTAAATAACTTTAAAAGTCAATGTGGAATTTATGTAAAAATCTTCATTCAAATAAAACTCGCACTTAGGTGTTTAATTTATTCGGGGTCTGGCGGCATAAGCGACGAATACAATTTTTCACATTAAGTAATCTCTTTCGTCTGGAAACGGAATTATGAATTTGTTATCGAAAATCGCTAAACGATTTTTGTATTGCCTTGGATAAGGATAAGAATTATCAAAAGCTTGCACACTAAAGTCATCGTTAGTTTCATTAATTATAAGAGCACGAAGATACCCAAAACATGAAATAATACTGTTCTTTGGTAACATGTCAGAGATAATTACTGTTCTTGGGTACCATAGCATGGGAGATAAAATGACTGTTCTTGGGTACCATAAAGTGTAAGAGAAAATGACTGTTCTTAGGACCATAACATGTGAGAGAAAATGAGTGGAAAAATTGTTTTCAATAACAAAATTATTTTTTAAAAAGTTTATTGAACAAAATACCGGCACATGACATGTACAATTACATATTCATTTTGAATCGCTTTCACTTTTACTTTACATTTGATCATATAAAAATTAAAAAAAAAAGAAATTATGGCAAAGCGGAAACTAAAAAACAGGAGCTTTGAATCCATGAAATGCTTTATAAAGCAGGAGGTGGCCATGTGTTCTGGAAATGCGAAAATGTAAACGCTTCTGTGTAGTTCGTGGCACCCGTCGTGGGATCCTTTATCTTAATCTGGGTTCATTTCATTCCGTGAAAACCAACTACACAATATCGCAGAGTTTGTCCAATTGAGTTATGACTATAAATGTATTTATACCTTAATCTTGCGTGAATAAAACTACCAATTCTTAGTTGTTAATAAATAGTTCTCAAATAGCTGAGCTGAGGTTCAATGAGAGCACAGGGATCAACCAAATAATGAGAGGGACCATACACTCTCGGGAGGGGGACTTTAACCGTGAGAAGATGTATCATTCAGAATTCTAGAATTCAGATAGATATAAACAGTTGGGATATTACTAACGCAAAATAATTTTAGTGGCATTGATGCGTATTTACCTCGTTAACTGAATTTTAGTTGAAATACCGGAAAGTGCCGACGTTAGACGAAGAAGGGTGTGATATCGTCACGAAGAGACGTGTGATAAAAACCGGAAGCAGTTGATAACAATTTGATATCAGCCCGCTTATGCAATTCTTCTTAAAACAACGTTTTTTTCACTTCAGATCGCGTATTATTCAACAGTAAAATTTTCGTTTTATTTACTAAAAGTATATGATAAGTATAAATATATATAAATTCGTGAGTATTAAAAACCCATTAAAAGCCATATCACATCCACATCTTCCAATAAACCATGTGATATTGAACAATTTCTTAAAATGTAGGATTGTAAAATAAATCTGTTGGGTACATAGATATTTATTTACAAATGACATCTTGTCGCAAATTAAAGTTATGTTATTAGACAAATATTTACAAAGCTTTAGTCAATAGGACCGCATTACTATGCAGACGACACTTGGATTCACTGCGAGTCTGTCATAGGTATTTACTGCGGACGTGTCATTCAGATCAAAGAAGTTCTGTTGACTTTTTAAAATGTTTAAAATAATCCGTTATTGTTCACACATTGGTGTGAATTCCAAATTCATCGTAACAATACAAGATAGACCTATGAGGAAGCAAGTGTGTGTACACAGAAACCTAATTTTATTAGTTTAACTTGCGCGTGAAAAGGTGGTGGGTAGGTTTAATCACAACCGTGTGATTTTGGCAAACAGAGAGAAACAAGTTGTTTTCAGAGAAAAACACGTATTTTACATTTGTACTGAACACCTATCTACTCTATCATTAAAAATGTTAAATCGACGAAAGTAAATAGCACTCCCCCAAATTTCGGAAGTCCTGGGTAAGCCCATGAGAAAAAGTTTCTCCTTGTATCTAATACTAATAAATGACTACATCTTATTTTGTTTACAATTATGAGAAAACAAATTATTGATTTGAATTCTTCAGTTGCAAATGTAAAGAATCAGTCAGCTGTATAAACAAGCTACATGTACTTCAATTTAGGGTGGCATGCAGAAATTGAAATTGATATCGCCATTCTGAATTTCATTGCAAAGTGTCCATACCCAGATCTTAATCTTAACAACAAAATTAAACAGCGTCAATAATTTAAACTCTGAAAGCCATCTTTATACACTGATGCTTAAATAAATTTGTTTCATTTAGCATTATTGGGTTATTTTAATAAAGAAAACAGAAACAAAATTAAATCTCTGAAAGGAAAGCTAAACGTCCTGACAATCATGTCTCTGGAATAAAAAGAAGTAAATTAAACATCACAGATGAACAATTGTTGGGGTTACCTGAGCGTTCATTTTGACAAATTGCAAACTTGTATAGTTGATACAGCCTATTAAAGTCAAACGAAGACTGATCTCTACAAGTCATTGTGACAGGACGGAACGATAGACATTGTTAAAGTGAAGATGTATAGGCGATTTAACGCCGCCCTATAATTACTTCGTAACTCTGGAATAGTTATTAACTGCGGACTTTTGTTATTAAGTGCTGTCTATTGTTAGCAAAGTAGTAGTTCCTTCAGATTTTTTGTAAAATACCTTAAAGTAAGATACTTTACTGATTCAAAATGGGGCGTCCAATACTAGCAATTAATTATACCCAGCCGATTTATTTCCAATTTATTTCAAATAAACGTCTTCCTTAACTACCGGCTTTGTAAAATCGTATGTTATTGTATCACGCGCAAATTGTAGGAAAGAATTTTAATTTGATAGAATTCATTTAATGGTGAGGTCAATCGATAGATATAAAGAGTTATCATTTTCTGATTATTATTTTTTTAGATACCTGAATTTAAAGATTTAACATTGGTATGTATAATGTTGTATAACAAAAATATTTTGATTTACCGAAACTAAGATCTAAAATCATATTTGAAAAGGCGTTTGAACTAAATAGAGATCAAAGATCCCAAATGGGAAAACGGGAATAGTTGGGTCAGAGGACTGACTTAGCTATACTAAGCAAAAAGAATGGAAATGAAGTCAAAACAATAATTCTACAAAGAAAACTTAAGCTTGAACAACTCCGATGTAAAAAAAAAAACAACTTGTACATGCATTTAGGTAGTTTAGGCAGACTGAATGACATTCGTTTTGTCTTTAATACCTCCTACTTGTAACTTATGTGGTTGTTTTATTTTATTTTATTTTATTTATTATTATCATCTTTTTTTAATTCAAAAACTCCAGATCAGAAAGTCCGTTCAAGCGGGTTGTTTTTCTGAAAAGGAATACAAAAATTTTGAAAAAAGAACTTTTGGTTTAATGATATTGAAATAAAACGATTTATAATTTGTCGCGCTCAAGAAATTTCGGAACAATACACCCAACATATTCCATGTTGTCTACATCTTCCCCAAAATACTTCATCATTCCATTAGTTTGATGTATGTTGTTTACATACGAACATTTTTCTAAATTTTATATTTTAAATCCCGGAATTCATATCGCATAAAGTAATCGCTAAGAATACAGGATAATACAATGGGTAAAGTTCATTGTCTAAAACTATATGCCTTTATGCGATAACACGAACTGTCTTAAACGTGTTGAAATATGCCTTTCTGCAGAACCATGAATTATCGTCAAATATGTCTTGATGCGGTGGTGTAATGTCTTTAAATATGCATTTATGCAGTAATATATAAAAAAAACATAACAGAGATTGATCCAGTTTTTTTTCCTTCTGCAGGTGAGCGGAGAAATTGGATCATGCCTATTTCTCCAGGGAGAAATAATAGATGGATCCAGTCCTCCCTCGGAAAGATAGGAGTGGGGAAAATCTGCTTTAGGTGATGACAATGTTATCTCCTACTGAAAAAATTACTGACGTCACTGATTCTAATTTTGTTAAATTAAAAATAGAGACGTTGCGGTATATGATAAGATAATGATCAAAATGTACCAAATGTAAAAAAAAGAAGTAGTTTAAAAACTAATTTGATCATTCGTTTGTTTGATTGGGGTTTAACGCCACTTTCAACAATATTTCATGGAGGAAGCCGAAGTACCCAAACAGAACCGCCGACCTTGCGCAGGTACAAGTAACTGACAAACCTTATCACGTGCGATGCGAGTTAAACTCAACCTGTTAAATGAAATATTTTATTAAATACAGAATACAATATGCAATATTAACGTTGTGTGCATACTTCTATTAACCTGTACATAACATCATTTGTGCAAAAATACACGGTTCGACTTTGTACCACATAAAATTAACGTTTGGAATCTAAATTAATATTTACTTGGACGAAACGTACAAATTTAATTTCACGGCAACAATGGATGTTTGTGTCTTTATGTGTTCAATTTCAACAAAAAATAAAAATTACATAAAGTAAAGTATTGTTACACTCGTTTGTGAAAAGTGCCTTGTTTGTGATTTTAATGAGTATCTTTTGAAAAAGTAAACTTTAGGTAAAAGCTTGTCGTTTTCAGGGTGAGTAAATTTATTGATACTTTTTATATTATAGACTTGTTTTTACCTGTCTCAGTAAACCAACCATTAGGTATCCATCATTCCTTTCCTAACAGATGCATTATTTTTACAATTTTCAAATGTCTTAGCGAGTGGCACCTTTTTTATTTTGACCTTTAAAACAATTCACAACAATTCAAACAAAACCATGATTTCTTAACTTTACTTTTTTTAATATAATGTATATCATCGTAATCGTGAAATAGACAATGGGGGACGTTACAGCTTCTTTCAAATAGTCAACTTCCCTTTCATACATGTAGGTAGTAACATTTAAGCCACTTTAGCGTTTCACAGCTTTATACGTTATTCAAGCGCTTGTTTCTACTACAGCGATTTTCCTGACAGTCGTAAATCCAGAAATTTCATTATCGGCACCGCTTTTGTTTTTATGGGTATGTAATTATCTTTAGTAGATCAACGATTTGGTTATATATAAAGTCATTTTTCTAGTACCCGAATGCTTATGAAATTGTATGATTGATGGAGCTGCTTGTGATTTTATAGAGAATCAACAGTTCTGTAATCACATTATTTAGGAACAGCCATGAAAAGTCTTGAATCCAGCAATTAAACTTCTGTCCTGGTAAAATGCATTGAGATCTTATGTCGCATTTACACCTAATTCGAATTCGCATTATCGAATGCGAATTGGACGACTGTTTAACGTTTCAATGTTTTCTATTTGCATTGTGTGACGTCGTCAATTCCCATTCGAATGTGCATTCAATTCGCATCATAAATCCGTGTGAACGCACCACCAGAGTCCTCGTAAATGATTCATTGACCAATGAAAGTCAACTAGAACAATAAAGTTCCCGTGCAGTTCTGAATCGAGTCTTTCTTAACACATGGTTCGTTTACCGAAAAAACATAATATGGCTTATTATGAGGTGAATTAATAAAACTTTAATTTTAAATGAAT
>JARWCS010000023.1:1181009-1194602 GCA_034783895.1 Geukensia demissa | reverse complement strand
CCCAATATCAAGAGATTTCAGTTTTGAACAATTGCGTGCTAAAACGTCCATAGCGTCATCTGAAACTGCTTCACATCCTCGAACGTTCAAATATCGTAACTTCCGGCAGTGTTTTGCTAACTGTATTATTCCAACGTCCGAAACTTTATCACATTTTGCCACACTCAAATATCTTAAGTTATCTCCAATTTTAGAGAGCGCACATATTCCATAATCAGTCACTTTTCTACAATCACTTATACTAAGTTCTTTAATATACGGACAATTATTGCCTATAGCTTGAACGCCAGTGTCGCCAATACGAACGCACCTTCTAAGATAAAAGTGCTGTAACTGAGTACAATGTAAAGTTAATGTTTGAAGTCCCTCATCTTCCAACGCGTAGCAATCTGTCATATCTAAATGGCGGAGGTAGATTTGTCGTAGATGGTGTGCTGTGGCCTGTTCTAAAACTTGGTCCGTCAAACTGACGCTTGTTATACACGGACAACCTTTAAATAAAGAAATGCATTCGGTCATTAATACAAATACCACTACATATACATATAAAACACCAATCTTCTTTAAACAGAGTTTTTTTAAATTAGATTGTTATTCATCATTTCATATTCTGTAAGGTTTTTATATAGTTGTAATGTTTAACATCTTCTTCAAACCTTTTGGTATTTATATGTACCTAAATACTTAAAGTAACTTTGTTAAACTGTAAAAAAGCAACGGGTTTCGGTTACTTCGCTATTTATGGAAACCATTTTTTGTGAATAAAAAAGATATATTTGTGATTATTGAATGTGAAATTGGTAATGCCGTATCCTGTTGACATCGGATACTGGCTTCATCTTGTGTGAAATTATTAATATGGTAACGTGTATGTTTTTGTACGTATAACTGGTTGGAAACCACTTAAGTCCGATTGACGACCAACAATCCATGGAAATGGATCTTCATGTGAAATTTAAAATCAGTCTTGACGTGAAATGTCAAGACACCTCAAACTTCAAATTTTAAATGACATTTTTATCATTTGTTCACGACTGTGACTATTGGCTGCAATTAATTTAAAATTGACAACTGTGCTCATGAAAGTACAGCTATATAAAATACATCTGTTCAAAAATGGCAAGCTGTGCTCTATCATTGCAACATCAAATTAAAAAAGACTATTTTGGGGATTTATTTTTTATGTTAATAGCAATAACTGGGTAAAATGGAATTAGAAATTCGATTTTGAAATATGTATCACAAATCCAAATATAGAAATTCATTTAAAATTGTAGATAGTTCTGCAATGTTACTGCAGCAAATATGCAAATCTGTACCATAACTATATAGTTATATTCATAAGTACCACAAAATAGCTCAGAATATTTTATTGTATTTCAAGATTTTTTAATGTGGCAATATATTTTATTTATAACTTAGACATAAATTCTTACTAAATAGGACCATAGAACTCAATACGTCATAAAATCGAAAAGTTACACCAAGGGTTTAAAAAAATTTTCTTCTACTTTACAGTTTGGTGAGCTTTAAAATAAGCCAGAAATGTGCCATTGTGCTTAATAAGGACACTCCAAATTTACATGTATTTCTAGTTCTTCGGATTTTCAGTGATAAAAATAGGCGCGAGAGAGCGAAATTTTAATTTATTTTTTTTTCTTGCAAGGGCAAAATATTACAGCGCAACCTCAAAAACTGATGCGAACACAACAGTTTAAAGTTTTTTTCTTTTTCTTTGTGTTTTTTTAGGGGCGAGCGAGCAAATGTTAATTTTTATATATAAGAATAACGTAGAAAATTTCTGAAAAAAATGGAGCGAGAAAAACTTTTTTTGACATTTTGAGCCCATTATATGAGGAGCAAGCGTATCCGAAGAACTATTTATTAATTTGGAGTGGCCTAAGGAAACGCTGTTCAATATACATTGTAGTAATCGAATCCCCCTCAAAGTGCGAGTAGACTTTTTTTATAACTTATTAAACTCTGCTAAAATGTATAAAATCATTCGGAAAATTTTGAAAAGAAATCTGCATTTTCACTGCAGTTCAAATTAAACATGCAGTCAGGTCTTTTTCTAATTTTCCGTTATGTAATATGGTACGGGTAATGAATAGACACGTGTTCTCTCCGTCTTATGACCAACAGACCTAACAAATTAGCAAAAAAACTATAAGTAGGTTTAATACAAGTTTCTTTTGAAGTTACGTTAATTTTATATTTTTATATAATTTCCGACACATATGACGGTATCAGAGATGATTTGTTTGATGTTTTCACAAATAATGATACAAATAAACTCAATTGGTTGTAAATTTATATGAAGATACATTTAAACATTTATGGCGGTATAATTTGAGGGATAATTGCTGTTTAATGGACATTGAAATGTCTATTGTTGATTTCTGAATTGGTTTAATACATTTCTCAAACATTTCCCATACTTAAAGTGTATCGTTTTCTGTGTAAAAACGTCAAATGGAATTCTTTATAAATCAAGTCTCCGTTTTGTATGTTTGCTTACGTAGTTGACATTCAGGAATATCCTTAACATGGTGAACTTGTGTCATGCGTTTTCTGTTGTATATTTCATCGTGTTCGAATTTTACTGTGGTACTGAACTATGTTTGAAACAAGGAAAATTAAACAAATTAAAAAAGGAGGTCCTATGGGCACCATAAGGTACCCTGTCCACGAGTACCTGTGGACTTAATGTGGCCAAATCTTAACACTTAACACACATCCGTACTGTTAAGAAAAACTTGTTTTCACAATTTCTGGTTTTACATAGCATAGCGCTCGATAGTTTTATTTGCTAATTTCTTGTTTGGATGTTCCATGCCGTAACCCAATAATTGTTACATTCTGTACAACCGCTAAAATAAAATACAACACAAGAAAGATGCCTATGTATAGTATTAACTGTTGGGAATTCTGTCCATATGTTCAACATTTATTCGTGAAAACCAGATAACCAAACATTATTTTTTTAAGAGGAGAGGGTTGTAAAACACATTATCTTGTTTAGATATTACCTACCTGTAATATCAAGATATTCCAAATTTACGCAGTATGAAGCAATTTCAAACAAGGAGTCATTAGTAACGTTGGCACATCCTTGTATTTCCAAGTGCCGTAACTCTGGACAACGTTTTGCTATCGTATGAAGACCTTTGTTTGTCAGTCTTTCACATCCATTCAGTATTATTTTCTCAACTATTACACAAACTGTTGGAGTATTATAACTAAGTCGCTTTGTCAAATACTTCAAAGCCTTGTCTACGTTAATTTTTTCGCTGTTTATCACAATTCGTTTCCAAAGAAGCGGGTCCCATGACAACCGATACCACCTGCTGCATACTCGAGAACACCGACATAACTGATCTGTGGGTAAATTTGAGAAAATGTTCACAATGACGTCATCCGTCAACAAATCAAACACAGATGGTTTATGATGGCGAGACTTGGTTGATTTTGATGAGATATATTGGTCTGAGTCTTGTAGCTCTATCCTTCTGATATTATATTGAATTTCCTCAATATGTTTGTCCAACTGATATTCATACGCGGGATTTTTGTAACTTATCACAGGTGGTGGTGCAGGTAACGGTTTGTGAGATGAGATCTGAGATGATTTGGATGAAGATCGATGAGATGAAACTGTTTTCATTGATGACGATGATCGTTGAGACATAGGTGATGGCGTTGACATCCGGTATGGCATATTTAGGTCGCGTGGGTTGTAATGGTTAGGTTCCCGATGCTGATGGGATTTTGTTCCTGACCACGGAGGTTCTCTGCAGGAAGCACGTCCCGACTCACTGCTATCAGAGAAGCTCCCGCCTTTGAATGTAGACATACTGGTTTTGGAGTATGTATGACTTGGAGCATCAGAAGCGAATCCAGAGGAGGAGTCGTGAGTAGAATCTGCACATGTTTGACTTGGATCTGAAAATAACAAAACATTTAAAGTTAAAAGCCATCCCAATATCATGTGCTGCTCTTTATACCTGTTCAGCAATTTTTTGTCAACACAACATTTTCGTGAACCGATCGAAATATTAACCGTGCTAATCGATTTCCTTTACATCAGTTATGAACTAAACGTAAGGTCTATATATGTCAATCTCCATTTAATCAGTGATCAACATAAAGATACATATTAAAAACGGAAAGCTATACAAACAAGTAAACAGGAAACATGAGGTTCCATACTTAAGCGAAAATCTGCTAGAAGTATACAAGGGCAAATCCAACGGAAACGATAAAACCCAGAATCGGCAATAAATTGGACGCAGTTCTCTTTCTAAAAATGTTTTAAAGTGATGAAGGTTTTTTGTACATGAATATCGGTCCCCTTTTTCTGTGCCTCGATCGAAATCTCTGTACCCATCAATGGTATGTAATACATGTAATACAACGTCAGATATGTCGCAAAAGTCCGGAACAATGCAACGAGATACACAACATACAAATAAAATACAACCTTCAAACTGATTACTACATTCAGTGTAAAATACAAGATACAAATATAAGAATATCTCCATTACTTACACTGTATATAATGTTACCAATTAGAGAACCAACATTTACGCGTATTGTCATTACACACCGCTGGTGACAGGGGAATTAATAAACACAATATGGCATATTTTATGTGTATCAAATATCACAATTCATGAAGTCTACCTTCACTTGTCATCGACATAGAAATCCTTGAGAATAAATGAGAAATACCCTGTGATTTTTCTCTTCAATATGTCCACATATTACAATCTTTGTAAGTTAAATCTAAATTGAAATAACGGTAACTATACACATTAAAACACTCAAACACTTAAAATAAACCTAGTAATCTTCAGGCACAAAGATAAACTCCGTCAGTAGTTACTTAAATTAAACAAAACTGATCGAAGTACAAAGATTTCTGTCGTAAACGGTGGAATGAATTTATTACATTAAGCTGATAAAAAATATTTTGGTATCGTTATAATTAGGTGCTTTCTCAGACGTCCGCGCTGTACTATCATATGCAGAACATCAATATTCAGAATATATGTTATTATTTAAAATGACATTTACTGCAATAAATGAAAGTCTATCGACTGAAATTATTCGAACACATGTTAAATAAATGTTTTCTTTAAATGAAAAGTGAATTATTAATTTACATTTGACTTGATAAAATATGCTTGGCAAAATAGCTTCGTAATCTCTTTTATAATCGTATAAAAGTCAAAGATGATATTATAATCCCTTTGTATAACTTTTAAAACTGAGAATAAAGTCGGTGTTCAAACTTGTCAAAGTTTAAATTGTTATTAATTGTAAAAGCATGCATAACAGTCCGTGTAAAATAAAACAAGTTTAACACACTTTGTTTTCTTCTTATTCAAACTAAAAATGCTTTCAAATGTGAAAAATGCATTTAAAATTTCTTTCAAAATATTCCTTTAGTAAGTTAAAAGCGACTTGGTGTTTCTATAGATATTCCGATGGAAACGATTTTTAATCTTTAAACAAAGCACAATAATATAAAATTCTTCCTGAAATGTCCCCGTTTAGCGGGCTTTATAGGTGAACTTTTGATCATAGTTTGACTTGAGTCGTAGCAAATATTTGTTTGGTGTGCTATAAATTTTATGCTGCTAGAAGGCATGAATCTCAGATATTTAGAGCTTGCGTCCACGATATCGTTATGTAAACTTTTCCAAAATTACTGTTTCAAACGTTCAGTCTTAAATCATCGTAATGTTTGTAATAAACTTTAAGTGTTCAGAAGGACTCTGATCGATAACCATTTTAATACGTATGCCGAACTCTACACTTTTACAAGAGAGTTCAAATATACCTCTGGAGAAAATGAAACCCGTTATTACCAACCAAACAATACACGAAACATACAATAACTATATTCAAAACTTATTCTCAACTAACAATTATTAACAATACATATTGGATAATTTCTTATGATGTTGTAACTCAAATTAACTATTTTGATTTCATTGTACACATATAAATTTTTACAATATTTACATGGGTATACACTTTGATAGTAATGTAAATATTGTTTACTCATCATGAACATGAAAATGTTGTGTAGATTATTAGTTTTCTCCAAATAAGTCTTGCATGTAAACTGCTTGTTGCATGAAACACATATGTTATACGTCCCTTATGTGTAAATTGTTGATTTTCAACAAAAAAGTTGTTTTGACATGTCAATTTTAAGCAAACATGCCGTACATAATGAGCACAACGTACATTTTGTACAACACAACTTATTCCCAGTATGAGTGTACAGCGGAAAGTTAGGGCGCGATGTTGATTCCGAGCCATGACACTTCGTCGTACCATGATATTCACAGATTCATTTTTTGTATATAGTTCTGGTGTAATATTTATACAACCAAAGACTCATAAATATGAGTTATATTGGACAATTGTCTCTAAAAGCCATTCACAGTGAAAAAAACCAACTTATTTAAATCGAGTTTTCACCGTTTCTATCTGTTATCTGATATGCTTGATACATATACGACCACAGCATTTAGTCAGCCATTAGAGTTGTCAACAATCGTAAAACATATGTTAATATTATATGATTTGTATTGAAATGGCTTGTCACAAATTAGACATAAAATTATATTTATGTCCATATTAATAAAAGGTCCACAATAATACTGATATGCCTTATTATGCGTGGAGCACTAAAGCCTATGGTATTGAAAATTTAGTCATATTTACTCCGTAACCAAATGGAAAAAAGGGAAAGACAGATGGAAAACACAAACAAGAAGACGATTAATTTGACAAATGGGAATTTATTGAAAAGGTTGTTTTGAACAAATATCGTAGGCGCTGTGTGTTTTCTCACCAAAAAGCGTAACGGTCATTATAAAATATATAAACATAGATAAATATTCAGTTAAAAATAATGATGCATTTTCTATATCATTCTTCGACTAAGATTAACAGAACTTGTCATCTGTTGATTCAACACACTTTTTGCAATTTCTATAAATAAAAGTAGTTTTTGAAATTCAAGCAATATAATATAATTCTATTACGAAATCAACCTGAGAAAATTGATGTGGACGGAACTATAATGTCATTTCAGACTACCGAGAAAAAAAACCAGAAATTTAATGTGGATCATATGAACAATAGTCGAAAAATGTCCTTACAAGCTACAAAATCTTGACGTCGTGCTAAGAAAAGTATCACTTCCGATAAATATTGGTAGGTATAAAAATACTCACCATAAAATAGAACCCCATGTTCCGGGAAATACCACTGACTCCCCTTCTGACTGCTTATTTCAAGCATCCTCATTCCGATCTCAAAATTATTACTTTATTGTACGTCAGAGTTGTTCGTTTTACTTTATTATTCTTGTCAAAATACTAAACTTTCTTTTATACTTTCCCCTTATCTACTGAAATAATTTTATTTAAATGTGGATCTTCGTATGGTATGATTGACTGTGTATTCCACCCCTTTAAATCAATCTCCTATCACTGAAACCTATACAAAATTTAAATACTGATACAAATTCTCTCCTAATTAACTAGTCGATTGAAGTCTATTTAATCTACCACTGAAATATTTACTAGCAACTAAGCAATTATATAAATATGATTTTTCTATCAATACCCGATTAACTTGGTCGGCACTTGAGGGGTCAAATTTATTCTGAAATTCTATAGAAATTATATTAATAGAAATTTTATATCATAATGGTTCATTTTCCGGTTCTAGATTGGTCGATATTAAATATTTTGAAATATGTCACATGTTGTTTTAATGGCGGTCCCCGGAATGAGTTAACTTGAATGGAATGCCAGAAATGCTACCCTTTCTTTTTATCTTCTTTTAAATGCACTTGGTGTGTTAAAAATGCTGTCAATGTGATAGGCACTGATACTTTTATATTAATTTGTAAAACAAAAAAAAAACAAAAAAAAAAAACAGGCAAATGTTACAAAAATCATTCAAAGACTGCCATTTTGCCCTACTAGAAATATTTGTGTACGTTTTACCAAATTTGGAGTACATCCATAACTGATGGTCAACTAGACTTAATCAACGGTTCCATACTTTGAAAAAAATCAAGAGGCCATAGTTTACTGTTATAGTTGAAATGTCGTGATTACTTTACTCTTTATTGCGATTTTCATGTACAAACTCTTGTCGCTGACACCAGTTTTTAGTGGTTTGGTGGACTTGTTAACTCCAAACCAAGAACATGAAAGTTCTATCTGGGCAGGCTGAGACAAGATAGCCCATCAAAACAAGATAACAAGAACTGCATGGTTTGAATTATACAAATCGAAGACTGACAGTCCCCTATTTAATTAGTAAAGGCCGTTCAAGGGACATAACTATTAATAAAGAAGGATGGGTCTTAAACATGTTCAAGTCTCAACAAAATTTTTGTTATGATGAGATGACGCTTCCCCATGCCTTTACAGGACATCCGGGATTAGAGACGTTCTGTGGACTGTCAAAACTACTAAATGAGAGTCGGGATTTTACAACTAACTCAATGCGGATTAACTCCCCCTGTTGACGCTATCGTTAATTACTGGACCTCAGAACCGGACCGTTGGAATGTCGTGACAAACATATTTTTATTGATTTTTACTTTCCATGTAAAATTAACAGTTCTTGCGATGTGTTGGTTAATAGAATAAATTCTTATCTTATCGATAAATCAAAAACTGTAAAATGTTTCATAAACTGTGATCAATTAAATAATCAACAGAGCAAGAATAAAATCAGGACACGAGGTAGTTGTGTTTGTTTATATATTTTATTTAATTTTATACCACTAGAAGTAATGTGTGATATCGAATTACTTAAAACGTTCTGTCGTTGACAATTTAACAAACTATCTTTGTACCGAGGACCACTTGGTTGCATGTTTTGAGTTAATTAAAACGTTCTGCCTTCCTTTTCACTTGTCGGATAATTGGTAAAAAATTAGGAGTATTTTAAGGTCACAACTACACCCCGATTCAAGCCTCGAGCTTTTAAAAATTAACGAATCCTTTCTATTTTGAGAAGGAATTATAGTCTATTTTTAGCGATTTAGCATGGCACCAACGGAATTAAAATATAGTTGTTTCCTTTTAACAGCTTAAACTGATATTTTCGGTAAACATAACCGGAAAATATGGAAATAACAAGTCGCAAGACTGAACAAATCTTTGTTCGTTTAGCCTCATTCGGAACAACTTGACCAATAAAAAACAGTTCCATGGTGAAAGAAACGAAAACCGCAAAGAATTTATATGTGCAGGTAAATACAGTATCTCCTTTTATTATACGAAGGTTTGCCCCTATGAATCTATGTTGCCGACGTCAAATATATATTTTTACGGTAAATTAAGCACACAGTACGAAACCATTCATGATATTTGAAACATTTTAAAACCGAATTACTTTATGCGGATTAACATTCCAAGAGGACAATATCTGTCTGTGTAGTCCGTGATCAATGAAGTTACGACCACACCAGTACGGGTAGTAATCCTATTAATTTCTTTGGTGTTCAATAAATATTATTATTTGCGTTGGCTTCCTTTTTTTTTAATTATATTTTTTTTTGCAATCGGAAGTTGTATTTAATTTAGACAAGTTAAGAAAGTATTAATAACTGTATAAATGTATAAAAGAATAAATAAATGAACAAGCAGCACGTCGAACCGACTTAACGCAGAAAAAATATCAATGCAGACAGATTACTTATTGTGATAAATGAAATGTATCTGGACTGATATATGTATCTCACTGTAGTGGTTGTCCCTTCAAATTCAAAACTTTCTGATTTGAAATTCAACAGCATAGGAAGACCGCAATTAAAGCACTAGGTATTCGTTCGTTCTAAAAAAAACAAAAAAGGCTAAAAAAAAAACGAAATATAAATCGATCCAAATCCAAATCGATCTAAGAACACTAACATCGGCCGACAAGATATAACATATCTACAAATCAATCTACGGATCCTGTGACAAGGCCTGATACAGTCCAGTTCACCACACTAAAACAGGTTTACTGGTTTATTTAGTTAATGATACAGTACTTACAACGGATTTACAGTTAAAATTAGTTACCATACTGAGAACAGATATATTCAAAATTCTGAAAACGCTTTACATGTACAGTTCGCCATACTGAGCACTTGAAAATCTATTTTTCGGTGATCACCATCTTAACTCTACTATGCAACAAAACGCCACTATCTTTCTCTCTGTGTTTTTTAAATTTTATTCTCTGGTTACCGCTTGCAGACAGTTACAAAATATTCAGTTATTTGGCTGTCAGGGTTTTATAAATTGAAATTCCATCTAACTACCACAAAGAAAAGATCAGAGATAAAAAGTGCCGGTCCACATTTAGAAGCATTCCGCAGTACTGGGGTAGTATCAGTTAGCCAAGGTCCAACTTTACACGTTTGTAAGATTAGTCCTGACACAAGGGATTATAACTGATAAATTATACATTCTTGACAATCGTTCAATTAGATATTACTAGAAATGTAAATAATTTACACTGATAATCAAGAGATACACTGTATACCAATATACTGCAACTTTCCTAGTGGGAATGTACTGTATATCATATACTGCTACTGTCCTATGGGAACGCAACAGCAAATTTCCTTCATGATCAATAAAATGATATTCTTCCGCCATTTATCAGGTAACTCCAACTTAATGGACAAATGTTCATTTCAAACAAAGGTTGTGTTTGCAGAGCCTATGGGGATCTCAGAGACGTTAACCCATGATATCGCAAATGAACTCCAGTGTCAGATATCTTGAGACAAGAATGTGTTTTTAGGGAAGTAATATGTCTTGACTGGGATCAAAACACACATATGCCTTTTTAATCCCAGGTCTTGATAACACGTCTAGACACAAAATTGTCTCAAAACGATGATGTTCATAGCATGCCGAAACAAGGTTTCAAGTTCGACTCTTGTTTCAAAGGTTTTGACAAGGTGACACCCTTGCTGATATGGGTGCATAAGATTGAGGAAGAAAATACAGGTTTGTAGTATCAATTAAACAACTTTGGAAATATCATTTTTTGTCATAATCTGGCTTGCTATACTAAGGAGTTACATTTTATTACCCGGTACAAATTCAAGTTTTCATCATGTAATTGAAATCTGCAAAAGTTCGGAAAAATCGTGCAATACTGTTTAACATCTGATTCTATGTCATTACTTAATTTCATATTTTGCATGTGTGCTTATTTTCTGTATCAATTTAATGACTGCAACAACATGAACTGAAATTAAATCTTACTGGATTTCATTTTACGCACAAAACTTGAATGTAAACCAGAAAATATATGAATATGCTACCATTGAAACTGGATATATTTTGTAATCTAATAACTTATTTCTGTTGAATTTCGGTAACTGTGAATACATCAAATAAACGAAGGAATGAGATTAAGTTTTATCGAGAATGTTATATTAATTAATTGGTTTTATATTGAGTAAAGTGTTACTTTTTTAAAAAGAAAGAATATGAAATATATGCCAACAAGTCACGGCCCACATATTACATACGCTTAAAACAAATATTCTAAAGCCAATTTTAACTGTGTGTAAAGCGCCTTTCTGGATTGACCTTCATCAGACACGCTAGGGTAAAAATTACTTGTCCTAAAAACATTTGAATGAAACGGTCAAACTCAGTTTTAGGGTTAAAAAACGATCAGGTTTGTGCTTAAGAAATGCCATCTGCCTCAAAAGAACTGAAAAGAAGCAGCAAGCTATTGTTATCTGCCCTTAGAACGGTTAATACCTATGTAATCATTATAATCAGTTTGTAATTCATATGCACACTAAGGTTCCACTAAGGACCCATGATTGAAATTAAAAAACTTCTTCCATTGCTGTGCTATTGAAGTTCTGGACGGTCTGCAGATTTAAATCAAGTCATAATGGTACTTGGTATACTTTTGTTTCAGTCAAAAAGTCATTATGAAACGCATGCGCAATCCCAAAAGGTCATGCACTTTTAATGAAAGTCTAGGTATCGAGACACATATTTTACACGAACAAGCCAAGGTGCAAGTTGTCGGTCAAAGCGGCAGTAAAATATTTGTCGGTCAAAGAAATTGTAAAACATTATTTTATCCCGGCGTATATAAGTACAACGCATGTGGTTTATTACCAGACGATTAATGACAGTAATTAATTTGATTATCATGCGTGATGAAAAACTATTAATTAGCAATACACCTCATAAGCAGGTGACAATTCCAGGTAATAAACGTCGGTATGACACAGATTTATTCAACACGATGTCCTAAATACGTACGTAGTATGGTCTGTGGACACATTCCGAGCTTACATTTTTAACATAGTTCTAGAAAGGAATCTATTCGTTGTGAAATAGGTTGCCATGGACCTTGCGTCCGTCAAAATGATTTTTACAGAATGCCACAATTTGCAAACCTTGCATGATTCCTGAAACAAAATACGTATCACGCTTGTTTCAAAATAACCAGACATAAGGTTCTGTGGGGTAAGTTTTTTTTATCAAGAAAGTACTTACTACCAACTCTATAACAATTTTTAAAGAGAACCCCCGTAAGCTATCTCATTCTAACACTCCTTTGACTTATAATGTACCAAGTTACTGCAAACCAAAAGTTCTCCAACTTGATTTCCCATAGGGTTTTACAGGGTTGAATATTAAACCAAGTTCAGCAGTGTAGGCCAGTTTAGTCATAGAAATAGAAGTCATAGAATTCGATCGTTCCATTTTAAACTAGATGTTCTTCAAACAAATTACATCAGTGTCATCGGATACATTTTGATACATTAAGAAGAAGAATTAACATGCACAGTCATTTTTAAATTTAATTCACAATTAAAAAAAAACGAAATTCATGTATTACTAATAACATTATATTCTGATCCCAATATTTTTTATTTTTATAATGATTTTGTTTGGGTAATTTTTGGGTAAAACGATAGACTAACCACACAAAGTACTTAATTATTATTATAAAAAAGCACGACAATAAGGATGTTATGGAATTTAACACCACCCGGACCGCTTTCACGGGCAACCGATTTAGTTCTTACGGGCAACCGATTTAGTTCTTAATATTGTAGCACCATATTCAGGACAAAAATCAAAAAGAAATGTTCTGCAAGAATTCCATCTAAATTAACCACATTTTTATCCATTGAATTCATTATATCTAACATTAAATTGTAAGGTTATTAATTACTTGAAAAGTTTTATTCAAAATTAATCGGCGCTGAAGGTCGGACAGATAAAATGATTTAGTCAGTTAGTGGAGCAGGTTACAAAAATAGAAAGTCTGGTGTCAACACGACGAGGATAATTAGTATTTTAATGGTCATTTTTCAAAGTCTATATATAAATGATGTTCAAAATACAACGAAGTTATTTAAGTTATACCTTTAACAAATGAAGCACCAAAAATAATGGTTTATTTATACAATAGGGAAGATATATGCCTCAAATTTGTGACAACTCTACAATATACTTCCCCCACCGGATCTCTGAAGCATCAGATGATACAAGGTTAACATGA
>JARWCS010000023.1:1165432-1177030 GCA_034783895.1 Geukensia demissa | reverse complement strand
AATTACTGATGGACTATATTGCCGGCGTATGAATATTTTGTGTGATGTCATCAAGTTGGATTTATCGATGTGTAAACGTTTTGTAACGTCCAATCAAAAAGCAGCTTACATCCAGTATTGGAATTATTATATAATAGTCACAAATTCCAACCATAGATAACTTCAGGCATCCATCATACCAGCAAACTATTTTCTCCAATTGGATAGAGTTTAGAAAGCGATTTTACTAATAAAATCTATCGAATTCTTGAAGGCAAAAACTGTTTTTACCCTAACAACAGGACAACGGTTTTTGACTGCCACTAGAAAAAGGAAGTGATGGGTAGGGAAATAAAAATTAGCCTTTTGTAGCGGCATAAACCTACTCTTTTTCGAAAACAACAAAAGGGTTCTTTTACGTGCTAGGAGCGTGGCACTCTCCAAACAAGTCACCCACTATGGTCCACGGCCAGACTTTCTGTATTATAACCTGGCAACCCCCAAACGAGAGGTTCTCCCCTATCCGCCATCTTGGGTTCGCGCTGGGTCAGCTCTGTGCGTCGAGCCCTAGAGACCGATCCGGTGCCCAGTACAAAAATGTGAAAATTCAATATCTTTACGACATGAAACAAAAGTTGCCTTAGAAATTCGGCAACAATTTAATGTTACTCTACCACTGACGTCTCGCAGAATCTATTGTAGAATTTATATGACGACGATTATAAAACAACAGACTATCAGTATATTAATTAAGAAAGACAATTTGTATAATACATGCATGAATCATTATTATGGGGCCTTGTCCCGGTATTGTGCTAAAACATTTCCAAGGTCAGAGAAACATATTTCACTCCCCTCCGGATTGGGAAATACATCTTTGACCTAAGAAATATTTTCGCATATTACCGAGATAAGACCCATTCATTTTTTATATTACTAAGAATAAAGTCAATATTAAGATTTCTTATCTTCGGGTTGACTTTCGTGTTGTTTAATTTACCTTCAATGTCAATTTGTTACTGAGACTCTACCAATAGTCTATTTGTTTTAGAACGGAATAAGAAATATTTACACTGGTGATTGTCACATTTATGTTTAATTCCCTGAAATTCCCAATAAATTTCAAAGATTTACTTTTATCTTGAATTGGAAATTGCTTCCAAGATGTAACACGAGACACGTTTAATGACTTTTTGTTTGATTCACGAACTTTACGTCGTAATCAGAGAATAAAATCGACAATTTTAGAGAGATTAAAATGTACAGGATGCATCGAAAAAACCTCACGTTAAACATTGGTAAGGAGGTAAATATTAACGTCACTATAATTGGCATTTCATTATGTTCCTACGTGTATTCAGAAAGTGGGACATTTTTTTAACATACCACTATTGTGTAACCATTTTATTCTCGAAAATTGGTTAATTTATTTTTTATTTTTTATAATCACCTTGTCCATCCGTATCACCATCTAAAAGTTTCTTCACAAAAAATATTTGGATCCTTCGCGTGGATTGATTTGAAAATTTTGTTTGTATGTTTTTTTGAACAGGACATAATTATGTGTTAGTGATTTTGATTGCTGCTGGTTACCAACCTACTGTTTCATGGGACTTAACATTTGTCCCTGTCTTCCAAAATTTCATCACGAAAATCTCGGTTCCAAATGCATGGATCGATTTTGAATATTGGTATCTATCTTTTGAAAGAAAATATATTTTGATTAGGAATTTGCAATGTTCCTTTTAGGGAGTGATATAGAAAATTTTCGTCACAAAAATCTCGACTTCCACTGCATGAATTAATTTAAAAATTGGAATGTAGCTTTATATAGATATGGCACCATAGAATGTTGTTGGCGATTTTGGTGGCAGCTTAGTTTTACCTTCCTGTTTTATGAAAATTCGCCGAATAAAAGAGAAAATTTTCGTCACCAAAAATCTCGGCTTATACTGCATGGATTGGTTTGAATATTGGTATGTTGCCTTAAATATAGAGATTTGGATTATTTTTAATTATACTTGTTTACTGCCTGGTGTCATTTTCTAGTACTCCAATTTAAACTGAGTTAGGGTATAATTACATGACCTACCACAACTCCGTTTGAAAAGTCATGCGTTTACAAAATATATTACAAAATTACCAGCATCATGACTTTGTGTATTATTTTGTAAACCACCATTTGCCAAATAAGATTCATTTACTCCAAGGTAAAATTTTAATCATGCATTTGTATGATGTAAGTAGATTGGTATTTGTATTTCCCATTCGTAGTATAAATGCCAGTTGTTAAGTCAAAAGTCTATCTAGTTTTGTATTTTAATATTTTTTCTTTTTTTTTTCATCAGCTTTTGTTTTTTATAACTGACTCTAACTGAACTAAAACAAATTTGTCTACTGTCTGATACCATTAAAATGTATTACGTGCTATTCAAATCAAAACAACTTCTATAGGAAAATCAGGAAGTGGAAAATTACACATTGCGATTTTTTCAAAAGCAATCTTTTTGCAACACATTTGACTTAAATCCTGTTACATCTGTTGTTTAATTTTACCGAATTTTATAATTTCTTAGATCTTAATAAAACGTTAACGAATTTGGTATGTTCAAGTACCTATACACGTTTACTTATGTTCAATAAATATGGATAATGAAGATAATTTTTGTGTTCAAATAGGTAGATAAGGTGTCTATTAGAAAGAAAAATATGCAAATACCACTGTCTTATTTACACAGAACATTGAACATTTTAAAACGGTTGTCTTTAGACTGACCATTTTACAGTGGGGTTTCTAGATTTGTTAAAAGTTTAAGGGTATTATTTTTGTATCTTCATTATTTGTAAAACTATATTTCAATGTTGTATGTTTTTCCTCGGCTTTAATTGATTTCCGAAATTACCCGGATATTTTGTTCACATTTCTTTTTTTAAGTTTTACTAAGATCATACACCACAATGTTTTGTATGCGGTTTTAGGTGTTCAAACTTTAATTAGTCAAACAAGTAAGCACTTGCACTTAACATATTAACGCTCAAGTTGATAATGTCATGGATGTAATTTGTAACCGTTGACGATAAGCGTGCAATAGCACTTTATCGGATAATGATAGACAAAACGACATAGGATAGGTAAAAAATCAGCAATTCAGTAAACAAGAAAACGGAATATCTTGAACATTAAGAGGAAAAAAGGCGTAGCAAGGTTTCCGTAGTTTGTGCTGCGGAAAAGAATAGGCACAAGGAATATCCAACCTGAAGGCACAAGTCCTATAAAAATGGCGTCCCTGGTTGTTTAAGACCCATTGCAACAGCTCATTTTGGTTGGTCCGTTGGCGGCCAGTTACAAGGCTAAATTACCGACCCAAGGTTTCCAAGGCTTTTGAGAAGCAAACGAAGGACCAAAAGAAGACAGGAGAAGAGTCGAAAGTGGTTTACAAAATCTTCGTACTTTTCATTCAACTCCTCTTCGAAAGGTTTAACATACTATTCGACTGGGCACAACCCGTATCTTGACAGAGTCATACATATTCCTATTATAGTGATATAAAAACGTGTTGATAACAGTGGCCTGTTTGTATATTGTATATTGAAATTATTTAGTATGATGTTACGTTTTAAAGATTTGGCAATGAAACACTGGTCATGCAAAAGGGGATCATGTACAGCTATTCAGGAAAATGGTATTTCTGTAGAAAAAATCATTTACGCACAAAAAATCTACACCAAATGTTTTGGTGTATGGCGAAATTTAGATAACACAGATTTAGAAGCAGTCGACAGTTATTCCCCTTCTGCTGTTATTTACTCATAAAAAGGTATTTTCATTTTTCATATTAACCGCTCTCATAGGTGTCAATTTGAATTTTCTAAAAATGTGACTAAAATGTATTTATTATCTAAAGATCTGATTTCTTTAAAGACAGGACTAATGAAAATTGACAAATACCATGCTCAAATAATGTCGATCAATTACCTTTGGTATTCTTATTAAGGACATCAATATATTCGACATCTTTAAGCATTACGAATCTCTAGATAATGGATCATCGGTTCACCTTTCAAATTGACAGTCATTGTAGTTATCGACAATTCAGTCACATTCTACTGACTCTTAATTGCATAATGAGAAATTTGTATTCCCAGACATTCTTGACAGTTTGTCCTGGTTTCATATTCCAATTATATTATATTATTGTTGGAAAAGTTGACCGCATTCTAAATGTTTCAAATTTTATTTTTCTCTTGTTATCTGAGTAAAGTGGTATCATTCTTTTCTTTCTTTCTTTGTAGAAAATAAACTGTTTCAACATACTACATGAAATGATAATATGTTGTAGTTTCAATGCTGTTTCTGACGTCGGTGCATTTATTTATTAAGGTACTGGATCTATGATCGTCATTACAAGTTTGAGTAACGACCTCTGCTTATTAATTGGACTTCTGATAATATTTTTAGGGAAATCTAATAATGTGGATAAACAGTTAAAAGTTTGCCTTTAGTCAGTTTGATTTAATAACTTAACATGGGTTTTAAATCTGTAACTAAAAACATATAATTAATAGATTATCTGACAGGATTTTTTATCCAATTAACAGTATATTATAGAATTTGCATTTAACGTTGTCTTCCCGCCATAACAGAGTCACCTGATTTGAAAATGGCCATACGACGGAGAGGCAAGTTTTGGTTTCTTTTTCGAACTTAAATCAGCCATTTTTCAATGGTATCCGTAATGTTCAATTATAAATATGTTCGTTTTTTTCGTATTTATTTTCTGTGGTATGTTTGTCTGTGATTGGATGTTTGGCTAATTCATGTACTCAGATCTACCGCGTCTACCAATTTGTATATTATTCTTTGTCAGTCGCAACTACTCGGCTCTTCCGCTTTGCTATCAAGATAACTTTCGTTCGTATTAAGAAGAATTTTTCTCGAATTGTTCGCCGGAAGTGAATTATAGTCATAACTTTTCATTGGAATATAGTTCAAACAATTAAATGCAGGCTTTATCACACTAAATGTTGATATATATCCTTCTTAACCGCCCCAAAAATAATATGTCACGAACTGTATGTGCTGATTTTTTTTGGATTTTTCCATTTGCTGTTCAAGTAAAAATTCAAAAACGTCACCGACAACAAACTTCCGTATACGATTTTTCTATGACGTCATATTTCGTTGTTAACAAAATCACTGGTGTGTGATTGCAATCTGGTCGTGACAGACGTAGACCTTCTCGCTTAACTCGAAAAAGGAACATTGCAAAGGTAAGTTTCATTGTTAAATGCCCTTCCAAACGCACGAAAATACAATGTACTATTTAAATGTGCGAAGCGAATGTGTCCATATTGATTCTGCTGTATACTGAAATTTGACCAATAGTTAGTATTCAATCATTGTCGTTTTCTCAAACAAATAGTTCCATCCCTACGCTTAATGTGTACGAGGTTATTGGAGTAAGCGAGAATGGCTGAACGATTGTTAAAGGCAACGTTCTCGGCGAATCCCGCGATCGGTAATGCTCGATTTCCGCCATATATGTATGACATATTCGGAATTTGCGTAACAGGAATTCGGAATTGAGAACCACTTTGGGCTGTTGATATGTTTGATAGAAGACTAAATGAGGTAAATTGCTCCACTACGTCTTTTATCTAGAATTGTGAACATCCAATAAATGTTTATTAATTATTTATTAAGTCTGCATTTCGAAAACGTAACCGTTATGACCCATGACCTTGTTTGCGGCTAGTTCCGCACTAACCCGAAATCAATGCCTGGGGAAAAGGTTTATTTCAAAGTAATGTGACGAATGTGAATTGTAAAGTCATAACAGAAACGTTGCATTACGCTACCACAGTTTGCCGCCATTTACAACTGTTTCCCCCCAGACTTGATATTCTCAATATGAATATAAAAATGAATTGAAATACAAAATTACCAATGAACAGATGTATGAGAATACAGTCTGGGTAACCTAAGACTATCCGAAAAGTCAATGTCGGCCCTAATTTACCATTACAAACAGGATGCGGCAATTTTAAGTTCTCATGGGTAATTTCTTCTCACACATTTCAAGTATATTACTCGAGCTGTAGTTTTTAGTGTAGTGTTGTGTGTTTTATGTTTGTTTTTAGTTTCATTTTGTTGGTCATGGTCTTGTCTGTTTTGACTTAACGATGTCCGTCTGTCCTTTTTGTATCTTCGAATTACTTATACTGTAAGTAAAATTAACACAATAATATGAAACAATGCAAAAGTGATACTTACTTTAATGATCACATTTGATTATACAAAATACACAACCAAATAACATCAACAATGCAATCACAGAATGCAGAATAATATTGATACATACAAATTAAAATTTATCCAAGAAAAACGTTCATATCCATCATGCAAACTGAACTAAAATTCAAATTTATTTCAATGTTTTATGGTAACAATCTTACGGCCGGTTCTGATCATCACCGCTTTATTCGTAAGTAGTACCCGAAACGCAAAATCCATGGGACCCATGGGACACTATACAAACATGTTTTTTAAGAAACTATTTTAAATATTCATGTTTTATTCATTTGGTATAGAGCTTTTCGCAAAAAAGGGAATACTAGCCTTTCTAAAGGTTTTGTGGAGACATTTGAATTTAAAAATTAAAATGAGAAATAAAAAGGTTTTTTTCTGATGGATGGAATACCGTCTTTCTGACATTTCTGCCCTATCACTTCATTCCCAAAAATTCTGATTTTAGAATTATTAACTTACTCTCGCATGGGTATTCTACACTGGACTTAAAACGTCATTTTGATATTTGCCTCACACAGACAACTATTTGCCATACAGCATGTCACCATTAGTTTTCGTTTATTATAAAAATGTGAATGTTTACACTTTTTCTAATTTAAAAAAAAATCATACTCGTATATCATAATATTATTACGTTACGCACGAAGAACAATGTACGAGGAAATAATATATGAAAGATGGGAAAGTTTGGGCCGTTAACCCAACAACGATATGTACCCATTAAGAAAACAAAAGAAAATAATATTGCCTATCAAAAGCGATGTGCCATATTTGTAGCAAGCTAAAGAATATCATTTACGATTAACAGAAATTTTACGAAATACAGAGAGCCATGTCGTTTAACGACAACCATAGACCGGATTACAATCAATTTATCGTTTAACTACCAATGCTTTACCATATACAATATATCACAACAAATTTGTCAACAATTTTGTCTGTTAAATAGTATACTTACGCTGACAGCACGCAAATTTAACGATATATGGATGTTAAATGTGTTACCTTATAGGTTCCAGGTACTTTTATTTACGAGTGATGCATTTCCAACAACCACAACAGTCGTTGGTTTAAAAACAACAGAAATTGCTTTAAAATCGCAGTATGCGGAAAATATTGAGTATACTGATATGAATAACTGTTTATACTTTTATCAGGTAACTTAATACATAGAAGGAAACATAGCAGCTGTGAGCTGCTGAGAAAAAGGATGGGTTTTTGCTTAAAACGACAATTTTATATATTAATACAAGGTAAATTATTGATATTCAGTGCAATGGAGAAAGAAATCTCCATTACACATTTACATTAAAGTCATGTCGAAGTGCTCAACTTAATATTCATCAAATACTATCTGCTTGATTCTTACATCGACTAGGAATATTGTTACATTCAAAATTGTCATACTGAGTACAGGCGTCAATTAAAAACAAATTTATTCAATAAAAGATGTATCTGACAGCCAATAGTAGCATAAATACAAAAAGCTCAATTCTAATGAATTGTGAGTAATGGTTTGATCATTTCGGGCATAAAGGTAGAAATCATCTAAAGAGATTTTATCCGCTAAATAAGTTGTAGGTAAGGCAACTCGCGCCTATTTTCTAGTTCTTCTAACTTTTAGTGATGAAAATAGGCGCGAGCGAGCGACATTTTTAATTGAAATTTATCTTGCAATAGCAAAATTTTGGAGCGCAACCTCAAAACTGATGCGAACACAACAGTTTAAAGTTTTTTTTTCCTTTTTTGTATCTTTTAGGCGCGAGCGAGCAAAATTTTATTTTTTTTATATTGAGGAATAAGATGCAAATTAAAAAAAATCTAGCGAATAAAGTTTTTTTGAAATTTTTAACCCATAATATGAGGAGCGAGCAAATCTAAAGAACTATTAATTAATTTGGAGTGGCCTAAGTACATGTACTTTTTAATGATTCCTCATATTACAGAGCGAAATGCATTGCACTCAGTGGCAGATTTGGTTCGGATCGACTGTACCAGTTGAATTGAAAATCAACAATAAACAGCGCCAATTTGGTTTGATTAGTGTGTTTAGTCAAACCAGACTAATTGGAAAAAGTCCTCAAAACTGTTGAAACCCATGACTTTGAAAAGGAACTTAGGCATGTTGGAATAATATATTATGGTATACATGTTAGCATGAGAAATATATTTGGTTGACACTGAAAGCATGTTTTTATCATGTGAACATTTGTTTGACTCGTTTGTTACATTTGAATTTCATCACACTGTATTTTTGGGTACAGGTTGCCTTAGGGTTTAGATATGTCTCCTTTATTGAGGGTCAAAAGAGAACTTGTTTATGTTTGTAATTTACAAGTTACTACTTTTTTTCTATTTTTAATGAACATCAAGGATTTTGTAGAGATGTCTAATATTATAACCGGAAATAATGCTTAGTTTTTAATTGTGTGTTGAAAAAATGTAGATTACATTTACGAAGTACTCGCCTCAACGATATATTAATAATTAAATACTGTTTCAAAGTCAACTACAACTGATAGAATAAATGAACGTCACTTTATATTGGTCTAGATACTAATTATGATCAGTGCGTCAGTAAAAATTAACGCACATGTATAATATTTCTGTAATCGTATGCAGGCATGGTTAATATCTAAATGTCTATTGATCTCATACTCTTAATTTTCTAAGAAAGTAAGAAACAAAACAAAGGTTTTACAGCATTATTTCATATATGATGAAGTTGACTTAAACTGAAACACATATCCTTACTTCAATTTCACTCTCTTCGCATTCTCACATTTGTTGAACTTGCCACCAATCAAACAGCACTGTCTCTTTTTGATTTAGTGAATACAGTTGATTCTGAAAGACGTCGATATTTTGACTCTTCTTCAACGGCGGCGGACTGTTTTTGAGACTTTTTGGGACAAAATAAGGCAATAAAATTTTTCACAAATATTTTGCTAAATAAACAGTATATAACAAAATTAACAGCTGCATTGAGTGCAAGGAGCGTATCAGAATATTCTCTTATTCCTTTCACCAGATAATCTGCCTCGTGGTAGCCATAACCAAAAAATGTCGTCATCACCGCATCCGGAGTGATACAAATCATAAAAGTCATTATGACTACAATCATCATTATTGTCACACGATGTCTAGCATTGTTCCTTTTATTCGCTCTTGATTTTCGAATTGAATTGATTATACACGTATTCAGAGTAATCAGAATTAATAAAGGAATATTGCACCTCAAGAAATTCTGAACCCAATTATACGCTGAAGCAAATGTTTCATTTTGCCATAATGCAGTTATTTCAACATCATATATAGTCGCATTAGTGTCTTGATCAACTACTAATATGGTTTTATATCTCATCGCGGAGGGAATAGCAACACAAGTCATTATAAAATAAATCACAGCACTTGTAGTGATTGCACGGGATCTTGTGCAGATTTGTTTGGCTTTAGCCGGATGACAAACCATTATATATCTCTCAACGGCGACGGAAACTGTTAACCAAGACGAGATACAGGCTGACATATTGAAGATGAAATGAGCATATGGGTATATATAGCCATAGGCCTTGTTCGCTTCAACTTCATGTGTTTTCGATAAGAGCGTCACAGAAAAGTAAATTATATCATTAAGTAATTTCACGCTGTCCGAGACTGCCAAAGCGCTTAAAAAGGCATTTGTGGATGTAAGCATATTCTTCTTTGAAAGAACGATAAGCGTTATCAAATTTGATAAAATGCCCGGAATACATATAGTTGGATAGAGAATAAGTCCATTAATAAATTGCGACGTTTCATAAAATTCTTTGTGTTCAGGTTCGATGAATTGTTCCTCTGGGGAACCGTTCGTTACGTTGTTTTGTGAAATAAACGGCTGCATTACGCTTTCTTGTTAGAACGATTAAGCACTCAGCCTGTCATCTTTTCTGAAACGAAAAATATAAAATTCAGTATGACTAATCAGATAAAAGATATGGAATTATGGGTTATAAATCTGGTGTTATTTACCAAACAGATACAAAATAATAATGATATATTTTAAACTTTTATTACAGCACCTGCGTTTCCTTACCTACTGCTGAAACGTTATCAAAGGTTCTACAACCTCAATAAGCATTAGTATCCATGTAGCAGTTGCTTTATTATCCTAATGAACTTGTTTATTAGTTTGGTAAATGTCAGGCGAACGAATCAGGCTTTTAAAGTTCGACCAGATGATCCCTTTGTTTGTTATGATTAATCAGCTTTTAACAAAATACTAGGAGTTTCAATATTTAGAAAAAAAATACTTTGAAATCAGAAGATTTTTCTTTAAAGATTTATTTGATAAAATAATGTCATTTTTGAACAGAAAAACGAATAATAAAAGAAGATTATTTAGAAACATAATGAGCTCAGATATGATTGGTACAGATAAGTCAGTTCGGAGGCAAAGAAGATAAAAAAAGACCAGACAAAAACTCGAAAAAATCTGTTTGATAAAAGAAAGAAATGCAAGGCACTATTTTTTAAGAATTTGTTTCGCGCCCCAGGGAAATCTAGTGACCTAAAGGCAACATCGTAACGAGAAATGCAGTAAACAATCCAGAAAAAAATGTATATTGTGTCTTTCTGGCATATTTCCCATATTCTTTCTTTTAAACAAGCAGGAAAATAGAGATAATAAAGTTGTCAATAATAAACGGTTATATTTGATAATAAAAAGAAAGAATATTGAATATATGCCAAAAAAGACACGACTCGCATCTTACACATGTTATTCAAAAGCCAAGTTAAATATATATGTACAGCTTATGTGAACAACATTAACAATGTGAAATATCATCTCAATTTGGGTAAATTTATTTATAGAACTATTAAGCTAAGAAATGATTTGATATGCATAAGTATATAATATGTTTTACACAACCTTCTGTATTTGATAATTTGCATAAATGGTTTTGATCTAAAAGATGACTTGCAATTGGTAATAAACAATTATAGATAAAAAAAATGCAATCAGGAAACATGCAGTTAATTGGAGGAATTTCGGCTGATATTAAAAAAAAATCAAAGTGAGTATATCATTCATTATTAGATTGCCCAAAATAAGCTGTCTTCAAGTTGTGTGTTTTCCCTTGTGTCGAGTGAAAATCCCCAAGGAAAGGACTCTTACTGATTTTAGAATTTCAAACATTAAAAATATTTAATATGTATTTTGTTCACGGCGTATAAAACTTAGTTTTATGTATAGTTTTACAATTTGTATTTCGGGGCCTTTCACAGCTTCCGTTATGGTATGGACTGAATCATTGTTGAAGGCCATA
>JARWCS010000023.1:1150190-1165332 GCA_034783895.1 Geukensia demissa | reverse complement strand
ATGAGTTTGAAATTGATTTCCCCAATAGTCTTCCATTAGCTGCAATTAAAGTTTACCATCAAATTTTGATTACCTCCCCTTAATTGGAAATGGGGTCAATTAACCAAATCTAAATAAATTTCAAAAGTTGGATAAATGGGAAGTCACCCTCTCCAGCTAGCTTTCGGAAACGTTATTATTTCAATAACTTATGACAAAAAAGGCATTAATTAAGTCACCCACTCTGTCAGTTTAACATTAAGAGTGAAAATAAACTTCTTTAAACGAAATCCAGATCATCATTGTGGAATATATAGAAACATGAGAAATGAAAAAACAATGAAAAAAAAATATTTAGATTAAACCTTCAACTCAATATATATCCTTATTATAAATTTGCATATATATAGAATTTATCATCATTTCTTGAATATAAATTTACGACATTATGTCCTTGGCAAAATCAAACATCTGTAAGCTGACATTATAAGGAGACTAGAAAATTAAACATGTGGGATATCCATGAGTCTTTGAATTTCTATAGACTTCTCGTTTATTGATAAATTTAATTAAGTATTGATTTATATATCCAATTTTTATTTTACTTTCACACCTCTGTAGGTGAGCAGTAAATACGGACCATGTTTTGTCAGGATGAAGCGGTAGATTTATAGAACTTGTGCATTTGTAAAGAAAAATGCGTGCAAATATACATTTAATGCACCGTAATGTGCCAAACATTTTTGTCTTGGTTCGATACCGTACGTCTGTCTACGCTAATCGAAATCCCGGCCCACCGGGTTAGTTATGCATTATTGCTTTATTTCACGCGTGCTACATTGTGCTTTGTCTATCATTTTATCTTGAAAATTTTTACTTTTCCTAAAAATATTAATTTCAAAATACAATGCATAATCAATCAAGAATATTATTGGATTTAAATGTTAATTTGCATTATAAGAATAACATTTTTGATTAAACGACCAATTAGTGAAACTATTCAATCTTCCGTTAAGACTGTGAGAAGGTACCACGTGTGTCAATTGCTAAAAGGCTGTCAATATCATTAAAGCTAACGACAGGATGTTTTTAATGGGCAAATTACTTTGTAAATTCTCCAACCTCTAGTTTATTAATTATTTATAACATCTAATTGTTATTTTCAAAAACACACGTTAAGATCGGAAATTCAAATAAATTGAATCATCAGATCATTCATTCAGCCTTTTAACTGTTCATAAATATTAGATATTCAAATTAAAGAAAATGATGAAAATATCTTAACAATTATCACTTAATAATTAAGTCAAACAAGATAAAACTTGAAATATAACAAAATAAAGCCATCTTTTGATTTAATTGGTCGTCTCTGAGATTTTTATTAAGATGCCTGAGAATTAATAGCCCATAGAGATGTTTTGTTGAAGGGAATTTTTATTTTTATCTAAGGAATATCCCAATTAAGATAGGAATTGTAATGTCTAATGATGTTTCGTGTTAGAAGAACATCTTGACAATTCTCATAATTTTCTTCATTCTTTTGCATATAAAATTGCTCTTCGGTGGTACTATAAAATGGTACATGTGACAGTTCGAGTTCATCGTCGATTCTGGCAGTGGGAATTTTCAGTAAAGCATAAGTGCACACAACAAATTTTGGAATTTCCTTGAATATAAGCAGGACGCTAAATTCTATCTTAGACTAATTAAAACACGGAAAATAAAAATGTGAATCCGTTTTTGATCAATTTAACGAAGGAAATGGATAAACTTTTCAGACCTTCAAAAATTCCAAGTTCGACCAACACCAACTTTTATGGCTGTTTTGGTGGACCATCATCAGCTTTCATTAGTTGGCCGTCAGTGAAACCTTTTTACGATCCTAATTACTTCTCTTTAAGTGCAATAGACACAAAGTGCGACACTCAAGAAAAAGCGGATAAGTCTTACTCTTTCAAAGAAGTCTTAGACAATGGTCCGCCGATGACATCAGTTTTCTTAGGTCTCAGTAAGTATTCTCGTTCTCATGTTTCATTTTCAAATAAATTTATTTAATATCAAGATAAAGCTGATAAACAAATTTCAAGATATTTTTTTTTAATACTTGAAAAACGCCTTTTCCAAATGTTTTGATTTATCATAATGTGAGGCGCCGGAACGAATTTGTGCCTTTACACACTGTAGGTAGCCAATGTTATTAATAAGGTTAAAGGTTAGTTTACAAATATATTTTGCAAGATTAGAGAAAAAATATTTCGACTTAAATTAAGGCAATTCAAAGTTCTCCCCATTTGTCTGTATTTTCCTTTTTGTTTCATTTTGCATAATGTATGTAAATCAAACGACTGATATGAGTAATTTGAAATTTTGTTTTAGAAAATATGAGTAAAAAGATATTGTCGAAATGATGGGATGTTTTCAAAAGTGTTTAACAGTTTTGGTTTGATTTCCCATTTGAAATAGGTAAAATACAACAAATTTTAAAAGCCAGAATTGTTTTGATAAAATCAAAGGCATATTTTTACCCAGGATGAATGCTGACGCCCCTTTAACGTTTTTATGATTTTTAACTGCAGTGCAGAGAAGAAAACGACGGGAGAACAGGCCAAGGCGACAGAGAACTACATTTACTAGTGAACAAACTTTGAAACTTGAACTGGAGTATAACAGAACTGAATATATATCCAGACCACGTAGATATGAAATTGCTAAATTGTTGAACTTGTCTGAAAATCAGATCAAAATATGGTTTCAAAACAGACGGGCAAAGGAGAAGAGGATAGAAAAGGCACATATAGATCAACAAATCAGGTAATATTATCTTGACCTAAATCATGTGAGTATTAAGGATTCAATCTTCTGGATTGTGATATAATATTCTTATTTTTCGGTCAACTTTCTGAGGAAATACGTTATCACATTAAATAAATGCAACTAAAAAGGAAAAAATAACTTTTTACTGATTCTCATTTAAAGATATTTTTCTCGCTGTAAGATAAGAATTTGAAAAAATACTTTCAACCCATATTCATGTATAATCTTGCTCATAAATATGAAATATTTGTTATTTTCTACCTTACATTAGAAATAGGTATGGCTAGACCTTGTCATGCAAAATTCTTATAAGGAAATGGCGGATAATGCTTGCAGGATGATATTAGTGGATCGTTAAATAATAAAAGTGGATGAAATATAACATTTGAAGGGATACAAAATTAGCAGTTTTTTTCACAAAAAGATGGTTTCAGAACTCTTAAAACTAGCCAACGAACAAAAATCTTAAATCGAACACTTTTGTAGCCTGAAATAAAATAACGAGATTTGCGTAACGATTTTTGGCATTCTGGCTCATAGTTTTTGTATGCAAGTCTTCAAAGTTGAATTTTTGACTCATAAAATGTCAATATTCCATATTTTTTACCAAGTGTATAAAATCATTTTCCAGTATTTATTTTATATTGTTAAAAGTTTTGGCTAAATAAGTTTGGTCCAGGAAGCCATAATAAGGTGAAGAGTTAAATGTATGTTGTCAAAAGTATCAATAAAGGAAAAGGAGGTGTGGTTTGATTGTTCGTGAAAAAACCAACAAAAACGTATAAATTACAGACATCTACACGTTTCCCTTAGGCCTCCAATAATGGACACATATCTGCACACAAAATACCCCCCCTCCCCCCCAAAAAAAATTCGGGGCCTTTTACAGTTTCCGCTATGGTGTGGACTCTGGTTAATTGTTAAGGCCGTAGTAGAAGTTTAGATTCGACTCTTTTGGTGGATTGCTGTCTCATGGACAATCATGCTCATCTCCTATTTTTATATATCATAAAATACCAAAAGAAACTTAAATCAACACGAAATATAATAAATGACAAATAATTCAGGGGAAAGGGAATATTATATAAATGAAATTACCTGCATTAAAAGCCTAACTGGTAATTAAGCAAATCATGATATTAAGTCACTTTCTTGCTAGTGAAACATAACTAATTTCTCCTTGGCACAATATAATCCAAGGTAAAACTCTACTTATATCACACCACTGTCCCAGGTTAGAGGAAGGGTTGAGAGATCACCAACCGGTTTAACCCCGCCATATACTTGTGTGCTTGTCCCAAGACAAGAACCTGTAGTCCAGTTGTTGTCTTTCCTTAATTAGTCATTTTTGTTATTTGTTCACCATTTTGTCAATAGATAAGGTAGATTGTCGTGTTTTATGAATAGTTCCACATTTGTATTTCGGGACCTTTTACAGCTTCTGTTATGGTGTGGACTCTGGTTCATCGTTGAAGGCCGTAGTGGGACCTATAGAAGTTTAGATTCGACTGTCATTTGGTGGATGGCAGTTTCCTGGACAATCATGCCACATCTCCAATTTTTATAATAGCATACTAAATGAATCTAATGGTCACGCACGCTTTATAAAAAAAATCGGTAAAAGATGTTATTTTTGGGTTATTAGGTAGACGCGACTGAAAAGTATTATGTTATGAATGATAATAAACATCTAGTAGTATATATAATATGCTGCCAAATATTTGTAAAGGCTAAATGGGATCGCCTGCACATTTAAGCCTGTATATAACAAGCGAAGTGATCATATATGGTATTTCTTGTATAAAAATGTGTTTTGGCTATGTTATCCATACTTCCTCGGAAACAATTTTTAACGATTTTATTCTACATATAATTTTAAAAGAAAATAAAATCTAAATGTTTTTGCTGATCACAAATGGAAACTTCTTTGAAATTATAACATTTTGTATTCTTCCGAAATGAATTTATTTTTGTATTTATAGGAACTCATCGATTTCCAATGTGACAGAGGCACAGCCTGGCAGTGGATATCCGCTTTGTAGTCCGTACGTCTGGCCTTACACACCAGCGACACTCAACAGACTACTGCCAGATTCGGAGTCAAACACTTAAAACTTTGATGTTAAAGTCAAGGTTTTTTTCTTTTAAATTAAAATTATGAAATTTTTCTCAATAAACTTTTACAAATGACCTTTAGAAAGACTTATCTGAATCTGTATCTCATTATTTTTCCTCCAGTCGTGGTGCATTCAGTTTGTCGTCTGTCTGTTCAGTGTATATGCACCTCAGCTTCAGAAATGATTTGATAATGGGTCTAAATCTTGACAACCAAGGTATGCATTTCTCATATTTTATGGGCAACCTTTTTAAAACATCCTTGCTGAAACTTCGACGTTTTGATAAAACGAGACAAATAGCGATAAAAGTATATCTTCATTGAATATAATATTTTCAGTTTTCTTGATAGGAATGATTTGATATTTCATTTAAAGCTTAACAAGTTTAGTTTAAATGATTTTAAGATCTGTTCTACAACCACCCTCTAATTCTGATTCTTTAAGATTCAAATTAACCTTTGAAAATTATTTTGCCGTGGTTTTATTGACCCTAAGAATATTTATTTACAAACCATGATCCATATACACTTACAACAATACTTAACTACTATACATCTCTATTCAGTACATTATTCAAGAATTCGAAGATTCCAAAGCGTTAAATCCGAGGACAGACAATACAAGACCATGGCCGACAAAAAAAGACGAAAGACAAAAATAGGACACACAACAGTACACTTAAATCTAAAGATAGAGTAAAACGAACCCTAAAAAAACTAGGGCGAGTTCAGGTGATCCGGAAGGGTTAGCAACTCCTGCTTCACTATTTGCACCCGTCGTGTTACTCAGTAATCTACCTTATAGGAACGGATTTGTTGTCACGAGAGGCGAATTCATTTGTGAAATGGATATTTCATATCGGACTTAAATCATGATGCCGACCGAAAAAATCAAATTCAAATTCAAACTATATTAGGTCACATCAAGTTAATTTGTGGATTCTCATCCATCTATTTTATAAATTATATCTTTTTGATTTTCTTTAAATATCACATAAAATGTCTACGATTTTGGCCCAAATCTAAAATAAAAACATATTTTTCTCGCTAAAAGTTGGGGCGGGAGGGATTGAGAATCTACAAATTAAATTGCTAAGCCCTAAGATAGATTAAAACAATAAGGAATTTTTTTCCATTTTACTGCACCTTAAAATTCCTCATTTTGATCGATAACATTCAAATGTTTTAATGTTCCTGGTTTAGTTGCACGATTACGTTAACGCTATGTCCCTTTTTCTCATTATTGTTATGTTCTATATGTTGGAGTTGTTTTAATGTCATAGAGAACAAACAAACAAACAAACAAACTTACCTGTCATTGCTATACAGAGTTCATTGTAAACGGTTATGTTGCACACCATAACCCACGTACAATCCCTTACAATATGGAATATCTTTATACTGCTATGTTACCAGTAGAGCTTTAAAAATTGTAAATAATCGCTTTCGAAAATAAATAGTTATTGTTTTGTTACATATTTGTTCTACAAGCTATATGAAAATGAGAATATATGGGCTAAATGTCAGAGAGACTGCATGCACTCCAACCACGAGAAAATCAGAGGGAATTTATAAATCTAGAGGTCTACAAAAGGCCTTCAACAAGAGTGGGATACGTACACTTTTTTATTTTGGAATTTGAACATTGCTTTGTTTTCTTGGATAGAAATGATATTCTGACACTAAATCTTGCAGGACTTGTTTAGATAGAAGTCCTAGTCCCATATTTTAATTTTTTAAAGCCTAACTGTCAGAGACAGCCAGTGCTTTTCTAGTAGTTCCTTCTTGTAATTTCTGAAGTGCTTTGTTATTGTCTTCGTTTCAAAGATCAAGTTAGTACATTTATTTTGAGTTTTCTGTCTTATAAAATCACTACTCTCCCAAGTTTGGGAAGGGCTATGCGCTGTTAAACCCGCTAAATAATTTATATGTTCTTGTTTTGAAGTTGAACATTTAGTCGATTTACCAACCGAAACGCGAAATTTCTTTTGTTATGCAAGGTATTTTATTTTCACAATTCCCAGTGGTCGATTCTATTCTTCAATAGATACTTTTGTTGAAACAAAACCTACTCCGAAGTAAATACTCATCTCAGGTTAATAATTCACATTAACCGGTAAATAATTACCTTTTGCAGGTAATAATTCTGCCTTTAAACTTACAGCGCTTAAATGAGTCTGTCCCTGCAATTTCAACGGGGGCCATCAAAGGATAATTAAGTAAATGTCAATATATGTAGTCAACAGATGAAAATGGAAACATAGTAAACTTTAAATTTAAAGTACCGATAAAACCGTAGAATGAACAAAGAATTGAAAAATTAATTTTCTTGAACGTAGAAGCTGAAGTTTTACCATGTCATGTCTAAAACGAATCATTAACGATTCGTAAAAATTAAATCACACTTACCTGCCAGAATTCGTCAGAACAAAATAATCCAATATCACATACTTTATACATGTACAAAAGTTTTCACGAGATTTTTTTCTATCGTCCTATATAAAAGCACTTTCATCATTGAAATGAAGTTTACCTGCGGGTATTCATTTCTTTGAATTGTTTTAACACGTGGTATTGTTATGAATTGTGTGATTTGGACCCGTCCAGATGTAGTGAAGAGTAAGGTACATAAAATCAACAAAATACGAACAATTTCGTTTATTTGCCGGTTTGTAAGTTGGTTAAAGGATTCAGTAGGTTTTTATTTCATTAAACAGCTTCGAAACAGAAAGGTGTGCCTAAACACCCCTCGGGATTTCGTCCCTCGTGGTGTTTAGTCCCCCTTTCTGTCGCTCAGCTGTTTAATTGAAATAAAAACCTACCTTCATCCTTTAACCTTTACTTATGTGTTTTCGACCAGCTCGTTAATTTCTACATTTTAAATGGCAATAATCTTTCTAGAATATATTTCATATTCATTCTTTTTAATATTATTACGGTGTTTTTCTCTGTATGGAGGTCGTAAAAACCATCCCATTGCTTGAGTTGTATGCTGTAATTTAGGGTCGGAAATTTTAGCCCTCCAACTCGCTGCCTACTGACCACTCAATAACAGCTGTTGCAATGACCTTTAACATGCATAAAACATAGCATTTTCCTAAAATGGAGATTGGTTGATTGGTTGCTTTACGACCAGTGGCAAATATTTCATGCGTATTCAGGACGATAAAATGGTCAACAATAATCAAAGTTACCAAAAGTTGGGTGGGACATCAAGGCAACGGCTTTTGACTGGGTAATAGGTAGAAAGGTCAAATAAAGCCTTTTGTATTCTCTTTATCGAAATCTACAAAAGTGATCTTTAATGAGCAGAAAGTTTCATCTATCTTGCCCAGGGAAATCGCGCTGGGTCAGCTCTGTCAGTCGAGCCCCGGAGACCACCCCGTTGTCCCTCTGGGGTAAAAAAACAAGGAAACGACTCAGATTTATTCCATGTAGATAAACAATTATTATATCTTATATCACGATGAGTTTTCCACTTTCTTTAACAACTGCAAACACGTAGACGTTCTTTGGTCTATATTCTTTATAGATTCTTAGATTTATTGATCCAATTGATGAATCTGAATGGCATAGAAGTGCTACAAAATTTGATAATTAAGGATAATCCCAAAATTTAATATGGTGGTAATATTTTTATATTTAAATGCTCGATAAACACTGACTGTCCATTATTTTTTAAACATTCTAGTTCATAAAACAGTTAAATAATTCTTAAGTGTCCTGGGTCTACTCAAATAAGCATCCACAGGATTCCATGCCAAAGAGTGCAGACTAATTGTAATATAATAAACACCTTTTCATAAAACTGAAAGAAACAGGCCCATCGTTTACCCCAAGTAGCTTTATTTTCAATTAAATACCTCAAGCGAAAAAGATGATTTAAGTTTTGATACAATTTCATATTTAATATATATTTGCACCAAGAACTATTTGATACATGAATGACCAGGCTACTTTTGATAAAGGTTTATGGCGATCTTATTAAGTTTCTTTTGAAAAATAATATTTATCTTAAATTAATATCATGTTTCCTTGGCAGTCGATCTGGCTATTACATTAATTAATCATTTTATGATTATCTCCATCGTCGTATGATTTTTTATGTATGTTTGGCTTTTTACCACCTTAAAGGTCATAGATAAACGAGTTCAGATTGTTGTGCCTTTTTAGCACTTCTGATCAACATGAAATATCCAAATTTTAAGGACCAAAAAAGGATTATGCAAGAATAACTACTTTTTTAAATCATTCAATGGTTATTTACAAAATAAGAAAATTTGATTGGCTAAAGTCATCTAGAATGCATACCTTGGTGGCCAATATAAATTTCCAATACAGACAAAAAAACTTTGTAGAAATACTAAATAAATATTTCTGCAAAGTGTGGTCCCAAACAGATGACAGATGCAAAGTGATTGAAACAGGGTCATGTGACAACCCAAAATATGAACAAATTATTTAAAGTAGGCTTCTAACGGTTATGTCGAATCTTGACATAGGTCATCTTTGTTTTATAGATAGATATGATTTAGATTGATATCTATATTTTTATACGATCGATAAAAAATTTGCGATTGTATTATGGTATGTCGCTGTCGTCGTCGGCATCATCGCTGTCTCTGGCGTCTGTACTGTAGACAGGTTGGTTTCCGCACGTTAACTTTCATTCTAGTTAACCGATAATTATTGGTACTAGATAAGGTCTGGTATTCATTTCGGGTGATCTATCACCACCGGTTTTTTTGGCGAGGGCCAAAAGGATTTTTCTCATATTTTAATACAAGTTCTCTATTTCTTGTCTGATTTTAATCAATTTTTTCGTATTCCCCATGACAAAGCCAACATAACAAGCTTCAAGCGTCATGACCTATCTTATACCGTTATTGAGACATATATGTATGCGGTCCAAAAATGGCCGCACCCTTATTTTTAGAAACTTTTATTTCTCATCCGATTTAAATGGGATTTGTTTCAAATGATTCCTTATATTTAAAAAATGCAACAAAATATACTCCAATCGTTTTGTAGCATTTACTGTTTTTTTAAAAGGTGCCAAAGGGTTAAAAAATGTGATTTTGTAGATGAGAAAACTTTATTTTCATCCGATTTTAATTGGTTTTTTGCATTTGATATCTCTTAATGAAAGTTTTCAGTGGTATATCAACAGATGTTCTCGATCTCTTACCGTTTTTGAGCTAAAAGGGTCAAAGTGGCGAGATTCAATTTCGTATAACATGGAAAAATTTTGTTGTTCATCCGATTTCGATGTGGATTCCTCGTGAAATTGCAACAAAAGTTACTCCAAGGATTTTTTTTAGCATTTACTAATTTTTGTATAAAAGGGGTCAAATTGTTATAGATTTGATTTTGAAGAAAATAAGGAGTTTTTATTTTTTCATCCGATTTTGATGTGATTTTTGCATTTGATTCCTCTCAGTGAGTGCTTTCAGTAATATATTGACCCGATTGTTTCTATTTCTTACCGTTTTCCAGCTGAAATGAGGTCAAAGTGAGGGGATTCAATTTCATATAATATGGAATTTTTTTTTTTATTTAATCAGATTTTGATGGGGTTTCTTCGTTTTTTTCTAAATTCTTCATCTTGATTTTGATCAGGGTTTTTCCAAATATTATAAAGAATTCATCAAAAATAACGCCAGTTTGAGGATAATGGTGGTCAAAATGATCGCTGATAAAGTCTTATTACTGAGTCCAACACTTTACTGTGCCCAGCACATTGTTGTGTACAGCAAAATACTGTATCCACACTTACCCAAAGGCTCATTTGTTTCACATTTCACATGTCGGGCTGCGGTTGTATCATGCTGCGCTTGAAGCGAAGCACTTTAATTAAATTTCTGTTTAGGCAGCAGAATTTCCAAACAGCAGATTGATTTTGCAAATAGGACGCGTAGTAAAGTTTAAAAGGCCAAAAAAATACTATCCATCTAAATATAAAAAATCTACTTAAGTTTAGGGTTTTTTTCTTCGCGAAGTATAAAAATGGTAATATTTATGAAACAGTAATTCAAACAATGACATGAAATAAAGTAATACTTAAAATAATACTTCGTTGCAATCAACACTTTATAGCACAAACATTTATTTATTAACATTTTTTTAGTTTCGGTAATTTTTGTCGCATTTTTTTTAATTTTATTTATTATTTATACTAGAATAATTTAAATTAGCATTTATAAAAATGTAACTGTTTAAAATATTTAAATTTTTAAATATGAATCATACAGTCGATACTATCTGACAAAAGCAAGTGCTTTAAAAAGTATTTTTTACATCTGATTTTCAAGTTGAAATTTTACACGACTTTTCCAAATTGTGTGTCATGTATCATTGTTTGCGTTCACTTTCTACAGTTTCGTTCATATTTTATCTTTGCTTTGTTGTAAATTATTGTCTTGTGTATATTTTAAGACAATAGAGTCGCGTGAGTCAGTGGTTATACTTCAGACAGGCTGGCGATATTATCTTACAGTAAAATATTTTTTGCCTTTAATTTTCTGTTAACTAAATATTTTGTTTACGATAAGCAAAGATAAGATAATAAATGAGCACTCAGTGATCTTGACATTCTTTGCTTATCTCTTGAAACACGTCAAAATTTAAAACAGAGAAATGTGACAATGATTTTTTTTTTCTTTTCTTGCATTTATTTTTTTTTCTTTAGTTGGTCAAATATTTTATTTTCAACAAAATATAAACACATTTATTACAAAAAATAAATGGCCGAAATTGAGCCAAGTTAAATAGAAATCGACATTATAAATGAAGTCACATCTGCATGTATATTTTATTGAAAAGAACATTAATACATTAAACTCACAATACTAATGCAATTTAAAATACATGCAATAAGCAGAGAACTGATCTACACTATAGATGTTGAGGTTGTATCACCTTTATTTAGGCCCAACAAATTGATGTGGGTTTATAACCCGTTGCATATCTATGCATCTGAGGTTAAATCATAGTTATAGTTTTATTTTAGGATTTATTAAATCGGAAATCGTGATTTTTTTCTTCATGAAGATTTTAAATGAATGTTTGTATTTAAATCTGTAACAAGGGTTTTCATTAACAAGCCCATTTATTTTTGATTTTTTAAACCAATTTTAAATGCACAAACCCTCCTGCTGTTTTGACAGATTAGATATATTAATGAAAATAAACAGTTTAATTCATAAAAAATTAACATTATTTATAATACACAAACAGTGTCCCTTGCATCTTATTTGACGAAATTATTTTTTTAAAGGTGATAAAATAAATTTAGTTTTACTAAATTTAGTAACTGCGTATGATAACAAATTTATAAAATGTTGACAGTTTACTAATTTTAGGGTGTTTGATTACAAATTTGCATTAGTGACAGGTATCGCACAGTTACTTCACCCCAAAGTTTGTTAAAATTCAATTATTACAGAAATATGGATTTCTTTCAAAAATCTTAAGTTATTGGGAAAAACAGCTTCATATTGCAACTACAATTATAAGAAATTAAATTTACAAACACTAAATCCGATTAGGTAATAAGATAAATTCATGTCATAACATCATGTCTATGACTTCATAAACTGTTTCGAAAATCGTTTAAAAATGATAAATGCAATTTACTCATCCAGTTTAATCGGTTCATCAAAAGTATATTATTATAAGGATTTATAATTTGACATTAATAATGAAAACATTTATGTTTTTATTGGTTTTGGTGTGTTTTAGGTTGAATAGATAATTGGTTATGTCGTGGACTATTGTATATAAACTGTTGGAACTTAAACATTTTCTATACTTTAGGGAGTTGTGAAAAGTCTAAGCCTCTTATAGTAAAACTTTGATTACATTTCATACCGACAGCTGTTATCTTTTTCTTCGTCTTATTATTAAAAAGGGTCCTCTTTAAGTACCGAGAAATTACCCTTTCAAAGGAATCCGGAACTATCTGAAATAAACTGGTATTCAGAATCTTGTATTGCAATTACAGAAACTCTTTAACTGGTTCCGGTGCACAACCAACAGTGCATTCAGTTGGCAAAGCAAAATAACAATAACGCAATATTAGGGAAAGGCAAACATAGGCAGGGTACAGTTATATTTGGCTCCGTTTGAAATTATTTTAAAAGTCAAATATTAAGCAAACTTAATGATATTAAAATGTTCATATTAAACAAAAGATCGACCAAAATCTCAGAAAAATAAGTCTCTAGTTCACCTCGTAAAAATGTTATGTTGTTTTAACGTAACAGAAAATATGCTGTTCGCTTTAAAAATACAAGATTACATGTGCCATGGCGGCCGAGTGAATGCAAACTTTTAACCCGGGGTGTAACAGACTGACGGACGCAAAGGTGCTTCTTAATCCAGGCGAGTTTCAGTTGTGAATAAGACAAAAATCATCTAATCTACAGTTTATTATGTACAATCGAATATTCCAGCGAAGGTATACACACAGTTATATTTACAAAAAAAATGTTCTGTAATCCAAATTATTAGAATAACAAATAAAGGTAGAATGCGGCTTACAATTTTTCACTTATAGTTAAACACTTTAAAACAGATATTCTTTAACATCGAGTTCCATGCACAACCACGCGCCAGCTTCCAATTCTGAGCGGAATTCATAAAAAAATAACACTAAATATAGAGCTCCTCACAATATCCTCCGATTAAGGCAGGACCACGCAAAAGAATTAACTGAGCGCAACATAAATCTCCGGTTAAGGCAGGACCACGCAACATAAATCTCCTCCGGTTAAGGCAGGACAACACAACAGAATTAACTGAGCTGCACACAAATCTCCTCCGGTTAAGGCAGGACCACGCAACAGAATTAACTGAGCGCAATTCACAAAAACACAAAATATAGAGCTCCTCACAATCTCCTCCGGTTAAGGCAGGACCACGCAACAGAATTAACTGAGCGGCACATAAATCTCCTCCGGTTAAGGCAGGACCACGCAACAGAATTAACTGAGCGGAATTCACAAAAATTACATCAAATATCGAGTTCCTCGCACAACCAAACTACAGTTTCCAATATTCGGGATATTCACAAAACAAAAACACTAAACACAGAACTCACTGTTTTCAGAACATCTCTCCAACACTACTACTCAAAAACTACTAAATTCATTTCATTGGGCCCTTATATACCTATCAGCACCAAGAATTTTCATACTATTTTCCAAATGTAATTAACCTACATTCTACCTTGTTAATTCTTAAGTCACCAAGAATTTTCCATCTTTTAATACAAAGAAATTGTAAACAATCATTTATCAAAATGGACATTCCCCCAGCTGTGTACTGCATGACCTTGACAAAATAAGATACACCACTTGTGTTGTGAAATAGTTTCTTCATTTCTTATTTCAATTATCTTATTTTTGCAATCAAAGACAGTGACGTATTTTCGCGACATTGTAACGTTATAATTACGCTAACGTCGCTACTTAGCGACCAAATTGTATGGAACGTAACTAAAGTATCGAAAAGTTGAAACGTCTTTCCCGTTCATCCGCCACTATAACTTGACTCTTACTACAGAGACGGTAAAACCACAAATAATACAGGTGTTAATTTGAACAGATTACAGACAATAGTAAAACTATAATAAATCAAATTTTACACTTCACATGAGTAAGGTCCGGTGGGACTAGACCTTTCCTTCTCCATGATTCCTAACCCTCTGGAGTTAACGGTTCTGTTCAGACAATGTATACCTTTTGGATCCCACAGTGCCATTCCACTCCTCACTTTATAATTTGGGACAGTAGTAAAATGTAAAATTTGGTGTGTTCTGCTGTACATTTTCCGGAAACTTGGCATTAAAGTTGGTAGTATCATTCTGGCTCCCCGAATCTTCTCCTACAGGTTCTTGGTCATCTAATATCACAGAAGTGTTTTGATCAAATCTGTCGGTTCGAAAATCGACCTCTGAACACCCTCCCAGACGTTTCATTAAGGCATAAGCCCTCCATTATAACAAGAGGGTAAATTATTGTAAAAAATGAATAATAATCCTTGGACATGGCCTAAAAGATTTCTAAGCAACTTTCATATGGACCTGTTACCTGTAATACAAAAATAAGTTGACCTCTTCTCGGATTGACGTTAACCCGGATTTGAGATTTAAGATTCCACGACGGGTGTTGCGCGCAAGACAGGGGATGCTTATCCTTCCGGAGCACCTGATCCCACTCCTGTTTTGTAAAG
>JARWCS010000023.1:1113283-1127307 GCA_034783895.1 Geukensia demissa | reverse complement strand
ATTCATTTTTCTCACATAAATAGAAAGTATCTCTACTTAACTGCTTAATGTATTTAAGTAGCGTTAATTCGAATTAATTGAATTAAAGTAGAGAAGAAAAGATTTTAAGTAACTTAAATTGAATGTAAGTATTTTGTGGTTCGCGCGTGCCATAGACCTAAACACATTTCTTTTTTTTTTCTGTTTTTGAGAACTTGATCAAAATATGTATTAATTAACTTCCCTTTAATATGTTAGTTTCAGAACGTCTTTGTACAATATGTAATTCAGGACAACTCAAAAACGAAGAACATTTCTTACTTCATTGCAGTTCATGTTATGAACAAGATAGACAAATTTTATTTAAGAAAATATCGGAAACAGCAGTCCCAAGCTTCAGAATATTCAGTGACCAATCTAAAATTAATGCTATTATAAATAGCAAATCATCATTTATTTTAAGAATGTCCTCCTAATTTATAATAAATTGCTTTAAAACTAGGGATTGTCTCCTGCAATAATAACGTATAATTTATACTGTTACTTTATAACAGTTGTTTGTCATTATATTCTGTATGTTCACAATATTATCAATTTGTCATGGGCCATAACCACATGTTATTGGTGAGTTTGCGCTTATAAAGTATTTGAATGAATAATTTGAAAATAAATAAATTACAAAAAAGTTCAATAATCACTGACCAACATAGTTTATTATCTACATATATACAAGAGATTAAACTAAAATTCTTACCACTTTCAGTACACTGTCAAACCAGGAAGTCACCATAATCTATAAATAGAAGCAGTAACATAAAATCATGTAACTGTCAGGGGGTTTCAAGTATTATTAAATGTAATTTAATCTAATGTACAGCCTCAATGCACACTTAACATTAAGAATGTGAAGTGGTCAAAACTAGCTTTTAAGGTAATTCTCCATGTATATATATGGGGGCATGGATTTTAAGACTGCACCAACATATATTATGTCAAAGTTTGTTACAATATATATACCAACAGTTAAAATCCTGGGTATTGAATTTCTTCTATCGTTTTAACATGGATAACAATTTGGATAAAAACAAATGTTTATCTAAAATATATGTACAACAGGTTTTACAATAGATTTAGTGCAACAGATTTAAATATTTATTTACTGGTTAAAAATTACATACATGCACATAATATCTCACCATATCTCACACTGCTTCTATTATACTTACAAGTTTTTCCTAGAAACAGGAAAGGATTACCTAGTAACTACTTAAAACAAAAGTCAATCTATTCCTTTTGTTTGTTAGTTCTATTGTTACAATAAAAAGACAAGATTCATGGTCACTTTTCAATGCAATGTTACAGGATTTTTTTCAGCTGAATTAATTTTGTCTTTTTTTTTAAACTTGAATGAAATGAGCTAGAAACAATGATCCACCATATATAGCTTAAATCTTAAAAACAGATAAACCATCAAATAGGAAAACCATGACTGGACTGCTTGTTCCTGACTCAGGACAGTCATATAAAGTAATCATGTGGAACATCAAGACTTTCCAAAGCTTGAGCCTATATATCACTCACCTGACAGTGACTCCATGTTGTTGAGCATTGTTGTTTGTCATGGTATGAATTCTTGACTTAAAGTTTGGCAAAGTACCATCCAAGGACCATTCTACCTAAGTTTGTTAGCAACTGGCACAGTAGTTTCAGAAAAGACTACTTGTGAGTCAACTTTCTATAGGGTAATGTGTCACACAAGTTCAACTGTTTTTTTTATGCCATGATACTATTCTGGAAGGTGTCAAGCCATCTGAAAACCATTCTGACCAAATCTTGTTTCCATGAATTTTCTCATTATAATTAGGTAAAAAAGAAAACTTTTTATATGAATTTCCAAGGAGGTTCCATGTTAAACTAAGCCATCTTGTTAGGTTAGTTCTAAGAAGGGGGCACCTAAAGACCATTTCACCAAAGTTTGGTTCCAATTGGATGAAACTGTTTCAGAAAGGAAAACTGTAAAATAATTTCCTACAAGTCCTTAATAAAACATTTAAGCTTGCATTGGTAGACATTTCTTTTGTCAGTGGAGATGAGGGAATACAGTTTTTGAAGATTACCATCTAAGAATTATTCACCAAAGTTTGGTTCAAACTGCCAGTGCAGATTTGGACAAGATTTCTTTTTAAGTGGACTATGTTTAACAAAGTTTGGTGGACATTTTGGTTGGTTGGTGGTTCCTGCAGATGCATTATAAAATTTCATCAGAGGACCATTGAAATTTCAACTTCAGCCAACTTGGTTAATTACTAGGGATTCTGTGGGGAACCTTCAAAGGTCCCATGTAATACATGTTAAAGTTCTGCTATTTTTGCCAGTTTGGTTGGCTTCAGGGGTTCAAAATGAACACCATCAAAGGACACTCCAGCAAAGTTTGGTTTAATCAGCTCAACAGTTTTAGACAAGAACTTTTCAGTGAATTTCCAATGCGGTCAACTGATAAACTAAGTTTGGATATGGCAACTATTTTGCTTGGTTGGATGGCATGCCACATAAAATTCTGAGAGAAGACAACCTAAGTACCATTCTACTGAAATTTAGTTCTCAATAGCTCAGCGGTTTCAGACATGAAGAACTTAAAGTGATTTTTCAAAATCACTCCATGAAACTATGGCTTTTATTTTGTTTGGTTGCAAATGGTGGTAAGCCAAATACAGTTTTGATATGGAACACATCAGGACCTTTCACCAAAAATTGGTTCTTATCTCTTATCTGCTTATGGTAAGCAGTTTAAATGGAAAAATTTTTTTTAAAGAACTTATTTTTTTTTTATTTTTATATTGGTTAGAGAGCAGGGATCACTTTGGGCATGTGAGCTAAAAAGAGGTGTGCCAAACTACACATTCCTATCTAAAAAGTGGGAAAACAATTTTTAACCAGAGGCTCCATGGAGCCTGTAATCACTCACCTGGGAAATTTTTTGTTGAACAATCATTATTCCAAAGTAACAATGCAATATACATGTACTTTGCATTTTCTGACAAGAAAATGTTTGAAAACTGGACCAATCAGAATACATAATTGGCCCTGGTGGCCATGTTGATTTTGGGATCAGCACCAATTTCATAACTCTGGTAAAGGACCACCTGCCTAACATTTCTGCCAAGTAAGGTTGAAATCTGTGAAAATGTGAAAAGTTAACAGACGACGATGCCGCCGCCGCCGACGGACGCAAAGTGATGAGAAAAGCTCACAAGGCCCTTTGGGCCAGGTGAGCTAAAAATTAATAAGACCATACAACTCAAGCACAGGGAAGGTTTTTACAAACTCCAAACAGCATGTATGTACGTGTAGTTAATACATAAGTCGGATTTCTTTGATTTTTTTTCTTGGTTTCTGTTCATTCTAACATTGCTCAAAAGGATGCCACTATTAACATTTTCAGTAATATTGACAGCATATAATTGGCATTAAGTGCATGCACTAATTTCAGAATTTACAATAAATCATATTCCTCAAATTAAGCATCTCTGCTTCTGCGAGTTCCCTGGACTTATTTTTGTTCAAAAATCTTAAGCACTCCCCTCAAAATCCAAACATTACAAAGCTTTTCAAGTTAAAGAAATGGAAAATTCTTAGATAAAACAGCAATTTATCTTATTAGGACATTTAATGTAGGGGAGGGAAACTAGAATTCTTTTTTAGGCTATTCTAAACAATGGAAACAAGAAATCTTTCCAACTGGACTTGATAAAATTTCAGATTTTGCTGATTCTAATTAGCTCCCCCATTTTTGAATTTTTCGAGTGCCCTGGCCACTTAATTTGAGGAGTTACTACCTACCTCTGACTTTTATATGTTTAGTGATAATGTTTTCAGCCTTACCTGGGGCTCCTTCTTGCCAGTTTTCCTTCTTTCTTTGTTTATTAATCTTCGACTTATGAGCTAATATTTCCCGTAGTTGTTGTTTCTGGTCCCCTGCTGCTCCTTTATCTGGTACCTACATAGTATTTTTCTAATTGGTTAAAGTTAATTCTAAATTTTCAAGAACCCTTTCTGTCACAAAATCTTTACAATGAATTTATTGTTGTGTTTAATTTATTTTTGGCATTAGTTCCTTGTTCTGAGAATGAAGATGAAGCTCTGTTGGCGAACAAATATTTGCTTGTAGATTATTCATCTCAATTATGTTATCAAAGGTTGATTTTTGCTTGTCCATGAATATATGTACATTTTGTACAGCTATAAGCATCCTTCCATAGTATCTGCAAAATGACCCAAAATTCCCCAATTTTCATGCTATTTCCCCCCTGAAAGTCTGACTGTGGTACTTTAAAACAAATAAAATATTATACACCAATTTTTTACCTGTTTAATATTAAAAGTAAATTTCAACAACTAACAACACAAAATTAATATTTATAATTGTTAAGAAAAGCTTACAGTTAGGTGCACTGTAGAATTATGTTAGAATGTGCAATATCAGAATTACGGAAATTGTGCAAAAAAATAAGAAAAAAATTAAAAATTATTACAACAACATATGAAGTACCTGTCCCAACCAATGACCTAATTTTTGACCCAAAATTATATAAAAAAACAACTGCTATGAAACAAAAAAATCTGATTTCCAAAATTGTTTTACTAAACTTCAGTTTCTGAGGTGTAATTTAACAATATGTACACAAAAAGTGTTTATCTTGCTCCCAAAAACGGCATCAAAAACAAATATTTACATAATTGACTATTTTTCTAGCCTACTCTAGCCTAAATTTCACAATGGAACAAATCAAAATGATAACCCTAAAACAAGCCAGCAAACAAAAAATAGCATCTCAAAAACTCATTAGGGTGAAATTAACATAAAATCTGTTTCATTTTCAATTTGTTACTTGTACTCTATACATGAACATTAAATTACATCGTTAGACTTTAAAAAGTTTTTTAAAACAGATTTTATAAGTAAACTTGATGAATGAATGATCATATCAACAAATTAGATGTCTGAGAATATTTCACAAAATTATTACATGTAATATGTGCTAGGAACAACAGTGCTTGTATGCAAATACTCAAATTTTGAGTTTAAATCTAAATATGAAAATGAAAAGATACGGGGTAAATGTCAGAGAGACTGCATTCCATCTGCAAGAAAAATCTAAAGGGCTCCAAATGGCCTTTAACAAGGGTGGAATACGAGTCTGTGTGAATAGCTCCAAATTCTCTATAACAAAAGCTCTAAAAAGCTCTAATACAGACTGCCCTCTTCATCAGTTCAGGCCCGGTTCAAAATAGGCTGAATGATCTGCTGTTTTTAACATGTTGAATCTATGGCAGAATTAACCCATACCTTATAATGCAGCAAAAAGAATTAAAAAATTACAGCAATGTAAAGCCACCAAAAATTTCAACTTCTCTTTTTTTAAAAGAAACCACAAATTCTTAACTTGCTCTGCTTCAATTAATTCAGCATCATAAGGCAAATTAAAATTCTTATGACACCTATAATGACAATGTTGGTGGGAGGATTTTATTCATTATCTCTTATTGATTTTCATTTGAAATCACATAAAATGTTGATGATTTTGCCAAAAATCCAAATGAAATCATATTTTAACTCCTAATTTTTGCCTTTGTTTAGTTTTGTTCCCCATGATTTTGTCATCCTACTTTTGAGTATCTTTGAATTCTATTTCACATTACCTCAGTTTAGAATTAACAAAAATAGATGCAGCAATCAGTTTGCTTCCACTAGAAAACCTAGAAAACACATCTCTGGGTATTAAAAATTATAATTTATAATTATACAGACCTTTTCATTAGCATAAATGTCTCAAGTCATTTTAATATCATTATGAAAAGTTGGGTAGCTTATTGAGGACATGATTTTTATAGTTATTAAACATTGGTGATGACATCTAATTTGTTGATATGACCTTTTGAACTCAATAAACTGAAGCAGCCCTACACGACTTACCACATAGTTTTGGTGTAAAGAAGAGAACATTCCGGAAAAAGGAAAAAGTGTGGGACGTCTACTGGCAGCAGCAAACATCTGCTGTAACTATGGTAACAAGGTCAAAGGTCAGCAACATATAAAACTAAATCAAACTCAAAGAGAATGGTGAGTTAACTAAAGACATAATATCTAAAATTATATACACAGAAAGCCAACTGCAATTTGCAATTATCTAAGAGAACATTTTTAAATTTCTTTAAAATATTTGAATTTTCTTCCATATATCAAGCAACTCTTACAACTTCAAAGATTGAAGTGTTAAATAGAAACGTCTGTTTTCTCACTTAAATTAAATACTTTTATCAGCCTCAACATTAAATATAATAATAATTTTGAAATAAACTTCACAGCATAATTTTATATGTTAACATTTGCTCACACCATTAATACAAACCAACCCAAAATCATGCAAATTGCAGTTTTTGTTATAATGTTTAGTGTTACTGCACTCTCACTACATCAACCTGCCATCTTGTTTTTTTCCTTTTATTAAATAGTTTAAAATAGTGGCTAAGAAGTATTATCAATTTGTTAAACTGGTCTAGAAATTTTGATGTGTTGAAATACAATCAAGCCGCTGTTTTTTTTAAATTGCCAAAAATCAAAATTAGCTTCAGAATGTTGATAATTCCTGAATTCCGTAACTGTAACCTGGGATGAATCAGTATGGTTTTTTTTTTTGTAAGAGTTGTCTCCAATGTTGGAACTTATCTCAATATACTGTAATGTGAGAAAATCTTAAATATTGCAATTTTTTGCAAAATCCACAATATTTATTGGATAGAAAAATTAGTCCAATGCCCATTACTAAAATTTTTAAAATTTTCACCCCATATGGGAGACAAAATCCAAAGATTCGAAAAGATGTAATAAAACATCAAATATCCTCACTTAAAAAATAGTGTGGACATGCAAAAACATGTCAAACAAATGATTTGTTGCAATACTTAAACCTGTATTAAATGATCAATTTAAGGTAGTTTGTATCTGATACTACTCAGGTCATGATCAGCTTTACATATACAATTCAAAATCTGACCTTCAATTCCATTTTGTTATTTCTTTTCTGACGGTTAATCAATAAAAGGAAAAAACCAAGAGCAGTAAAACTAACAACACCTATGTGTAAAGAAAAGTGTCAATATGTGGTATTTGAAGAATGTTAGTTAATTCTGATCAAAATGTCCCCTAAAACTTGCTGCAGACTCACTACATAATAAGAACCCCACCCCCTCAAATTCATCTCAATTTTTCAATTCATAGCTGCTCATGCATGCCAAATACAGTGTATATTGTCACACTGTATTTGTGTAAACTGTATCTACTTAAAAAAAAACATCGAAATTACACAAATAGTTTGTCATCATTTTTACCACATTCTTTCAAATACCACATTATCATTAGAACCACACCAATGTTAAGATGGCCCATAACCAAGCTTCTATTGGACCACAGCGTTCTTACATCTCTTTATTGTGTACCATAATATTAAAGCACAAATATAATATGTGATTAATGAAGCTACACAATTTTTTGTTGCTGTGCATCTATTTTTTTTGTCCATTTTCATGTTTGCATGGAATATATACATATATGATCAACTCAAATGTAAGAAAAAAGTAAATCTGATTAAAGTTTTATATCTACCAGTCACAGTGCAGTTCATAAATTCAAGAAATGATATTTAGATTGTGGAAAAAGGCGTTTCACAAGAACAGCATTATACAACTGCAGCTTGTTGACATGAGAAAGTTGAACAAATGAACAATATGGTCAGTAAGGACACATTTATCAGGTAATATGATGGTCACATCAATGAGCTAGGCACAATAATATGATGAAACACAAAACCAATAATTTTTGAAACACAACAATGTAATTGGTAGATATAAGCCAGGGTCTGACATTAAAAAAAAAAAAAAAACAAAGCTACATTTGTAAGAAAAATAATAATACATTGAATAATACAGCTGTAGACAAAAAAAATATTCCTGCAAGAATTAAAATGTATATATCCTCTGCTATATTTGATGTGCCCACTTACCACAGAAGGTTCCATTCCTGGATGAGGTGTACCAGGTGGTTGACTGTAAGGATCATAACCCATGGGTCGTACCATCGGCTGGCTGGTTGGTGGCATTTGGGGTCTGAAAGGGGGTCGCTGCATGTGATAATTTTCTGCACCTGTTGGCATTCCTGGTGCTGACATTTGACGTTGAAGAAATGGTGGTCGCATTTCCACACCTGACGTTGGTGGCATGGAAACGCTTGGATGTCGCATCATAGGTTGAGGTGGCATTGCCATTCGTGGTTTGTAGGCCTCACTTACTGGGCGAGGAGTTGAGGGTTGAAATGCATATGGATCTTCCTGTTGACTTGAAGGTGGCATTGGTGTGTGTGGCATTTTAGCATATGGATCTCCTTGCGACATCTGTCTAACAAAGGGTGGTCTTGTCATCCCTTGGGGACCAGGTCTTGTCATGGGCTGCATAAATCCTTCTGGAGGATTAGGGCCACTGGAGGGTGATTGGAGACCCTCTGGTAACTGCTTAGCAGGAGACTGAGCAAATGGATCAGATTCCTGTGCCACACCAGGCCAGTGTGGGTGTGACGGGGATTGCTGTGGTGTACCTGGGTGTGTGCCAGGCCTTGAACCAGTTGGCGATTGTTCAAATGGATCAGTTGCAGTGGCACCAAATGGGTCTCCTCTCTGCCCCATTCCTGGGCCAATAGTTTGAGGTCGAATATTTGGACCACCAGGTCCAAAATGTTCCTGTGGCCTGGGAGTTGATGGTGGCTTGGAATATGGATCCATTCCTGGCTGTTGTGCACTTGAGTCCATGGGTCTTGGTGTTGGAACTGGTTGGGCATATGGGTCCTGAGGTCCAACATGCTGTAATCTGTGTAGAGGATCTGACTGAGGCCCTGGATACCCTCTATGTATTGGACTACTAGGAACTCCAGGAGTAGGTATCTGGCTTCCAGGGGAACTTCCTACAATGTTGGATTTTAATTTTTTTTTCAATTTCAAAAGAATATATATTTTTTTTACTTTAGTTTGAATTTCCAACACTTGGGGCAACAATTAATTGTTGAATCTTTAAAAATCCATTGTCATTCAGATTTTGTTTTAAGATCACCTTGTTCTATGCAAGATAGATGTTACCTCCAGAGGTTTAAATTTCAATGGATATCCCACTCAGAATATGATAATCTGTCATTTTATAAAAAAAAATATTCATTAGTGAAATCCTATTTGCAAACATTATAAACTGCTGTTTACAGATAAAACATATGCTGACACATTACTTTTCTGTAATTAATAAAATTTCAGATACCACATTTCCGCAAATAAACACTTTACATATCCACATATTTTCATTTATTTCATTTCTGGAAATGCAATGCACACTGCTGTTATTCTTAAATTCCCTACCTCTACAAGCAGTTGTTATAAGTTTCAATTGATCTATTAAGCATTTATGTCTAAAGAAAAATTTAGTCATTTGGTCTTAACAATGTGTACAGAAACGAAGATGTAAAGTTAGTAAAATAGTACTTATTTTATTGGTTTAGCCATTTTGACAACTGCTCAAATTAAAGAATGTTTTATTAGTTTGATGACAGAAGCTAAAACTGACAATTCTTTTTTCACAAACAAAAACCTTTTATTTAGAAATGTAACATTTTTTCCTCAGAAAAGTAATGCCATTTCTTGGAAATGTAAAACACCAAAATCTGCTGACACGAGATCAATAGTGCAAGAACAAAACAATCAAATTGAAACAATTTTCTATGGAATTCTGCCAAATTTTGTTACCACAAAACAACAAATCAAATATAAAATGACCTTCAGGAATCTGGAGATTGGTAGGTGGTCTGTTTATTGGACTTCTCATTTCCTGTCCTGGTGTTATCGGTGAACCTAAAAAGTCAAATCATTGTTACTAGATGACCATTTAACAAAGCAGCACTATGACCTACATGCAAAAAATCCCTACAAAATGTTTGTTACTTGTGTGTATCTTTGTCTTAAGGTTGGCAGTTAAGAAGTGTGTTCTGTTTTTGAACTTTCTAAGCTGCCTGTGTGCTTATTAGGGTAAATATGATTGATACCTAGAAAAATAACACATAAGTTTCCTAGAATTTCCTTTCAAAATACATTTTTACAAAATATATGATACCAGACTTTCATTTATATTCTAATAAACATGATAAATGTCTTTCTGCAAGGTAATTTCAACTTCACAAATCCATCTTCATGTAGGTACTTAAGGGTGAATTGAACCATGAACGTGTATGTGCACATAATTGCCTTAAGCAGCATTTGTACATGTATATTCACAGATCATATTGGCTGTACATGCAAAAACATGGGCCAATGAAATGCGACTTGTTAAGAAATCTCTGTAACCAAGATGTCTGTCGCTTTCTTTAACAATTTTGTATGAAATCTCATGACAGCTCGTGGCCTCTGACTTACCTTCAGCACTCTGTGGGAAGGGCGGAGGACCCGGGGGTAGGGGTGGTCCCATTGCTGCAGCAGCTGCCTTTTCTTTCTGTTTCTGCTTCTTCAAGTCATTACTGACCTTTAAAATAAAATCAAAACAAACATTAAATTTTATCAAATTATTAATACCAGATAAACATGTAAAAAAAATAAATCAAGTGCATCATTCTGTATAAAGTCACAAAATTTTCTTATTTTTTATGTATTTTATTTTATATGCATGCCATGGCATAGTAAATTCTGTGTATGTATGCCGTGTCACAGTAAATAATGTGCATGTATGTGGGAGCACAATGAATTAGACCTTATTGGGGGCAGAATTACAGGAAAGATGGATTTACTAAATTTGACTCTATGTTTCTTGTTCTCAGGCCAAATAAATATATGTGTGGTTCCAGATAACACCCTAACTTTTTGGTGCCGACCCAAAACTTTTTAATACCAAAAATATGCATATATCAAACATTAGTTATGAAAGCTGTGATGTCAAAAAAACCACAAGTATCAACTACTCTTATTACCAAAAATAGACGTTAAATGCCATAAATTTATCGCAAATTGCACATTGATCAGCAAATGGTTGACATCTCTGGCACTTTAATTTCTGATAAATTTCCAGAATGAACAAAATACAACATTTTGGTTCAAAAAGCAGTTTTTAATCCCCACCTACCAACCCTATTTATGGGTCTTTACATATATTTTTATTGACTTTATGTTATGTGTTTTTGATTACTTATCTTGTTATTTTTATTATAATCAGAATATATTCTGTGGGAAAGTATATTTCTTGGCTGGCTGATTGCATTTCATTTTCAATTAAGAAACTTTGAAAAGCTGAAAAAATTTCCCATAATGACCTCCAAAGTTCAGATAAAAAATATACAAAAATACAATTACAAATACATACATTTTATTCCCAACATGCATCCAAAACATGCAAATGAAAAATAAAGTTGTTTGTAGAAAAAACTCATGCAACCAATATCTCCAACACTAATTCAATGCCATATTGTTTATGTAACTTTAAATATATTGTTACTATATTACCAAGTCAAACACACCCCTTAATTCTTAATGAATTAAATCCTGCCAAATAAGTATATATTTTACTAGGTTTCTGGGTTTTGGAAGGAGTAAGCATGATCAAAACCATACCACCTTACCTAAAACCCTGTGACTATGGCCCTGTGTTTAAAGTTATTGAAGTTTTTGAAGTTTTTCTATAAATAGATTCTTTGAAGTTTTTCTATAAATAGATTCTAACTCAGCACTGGTACAAGAGATATTTAGATTGGACTGTTTCTAAGTCAACTTTAGTAACATAAAATTAACTGGTATAGATATTTACATGAACCTTAAGACAAAATCAGTCACAATTCCTTATTATTTCAGTTAAGTTACAACTGATTATATCTCAGAAATTCTTTGTAAAAAATCTTAATTGGAGTTATTCTCTAGTGCCAATCCCACGCATTGGAAAATCCATGCTCCCCTACAGCTGAAATCTTGTCAAACATTATAGATCTGTTCAATGCAAAACAGTATTGGATTAATCATTCCAACATACCTTATATATGAATGCATACAAATAAAACATCTTTGAAACAATAAACATAAACTAAAACTTCCCATTCAAAATCATCACAGTGAAATATTTTTAGAACCATTACTAACTAGGCAATATGTGAGTAAGCTCACAAAAGGATATCTCAGCATGTTGAACCCTAACATCGAATGACCACACCCCCTCCCAACCCCCTTTTGAAATATTTGATAGCAATTATCTGTCTTCATGACCACCTACATACGCTGTCTTAACTTCATATAAATGTTCATTGTTTAATCAAATCCTTTCATGGTCACAAGATGTGGACAGGGAAACAGGCAAGCTGATACCATTTATCCTCCAAACTTTGTATTCAAGGATGGAGGTTATGACCTAATTATATTCAATAAAAACAGAATTCTCACTGTGAAGATTTTATTGTTCTTAAGAAAACCAAAACCCTTTCATGCATTGTATATAAACCTCCACTTACAACACTAGTAGTAAAAGCCTGATAAAACAAGAGCTATGTATGTAAAATATAGCACATAATTTCAATAAATTAATTCCATATATACTCTACATATACTGCAAATTCAGAAACTATTAAGCACATTAATTATTGTTTTTCTTCTTCTCTGTGGGATTTATTGCTAAAATTTCAGGAAATACTGCAAACACTTATTGCTATTTCTAGTTCTAATTAGTGATTCAAACCATGCTAATTTATGCAAAAATAGAATCCATGCAAAAATTTCTGAATGAACAGTATATTGTAATCAATGGTTACTATTGCAGGCATCAAATTTTTAAAAAAATGCTTCAAATGGGGTTAATTCATTTTAATTTGCTACAAGTGAATTTTATTCCAATTAAAATTAAAATTTCCCAAATATTTTTTTTTCACATAAAACATTATAAAAGAGCAAAAATATCATGTATACAAAATTGTTTAATAGTAGCTGTGTTGTATGTAACAGAGTCATTTTTATAAAATACAAAATATATTTTGCAATTTAGAATTGCCTTTAGTTATTTTTTTGAAATTAGTTTTCACCTTTTCGATGTTAAAACCCAGCTAGTTTCTTTTCACATTACATTTATACATGGAATGAATTCACCGTCATCAATCTAATACAATTCTAAACATGGTGTCTAATTGTATCTAATACAAAGTGCAGTCATAACTTAATCTTTTTTTCATCTCTTCAAATAAAACATATATTTATGGGGAATATAAAGCCAAGTTTGTTGGAGATAACTCCTATCAGTTTTCCTATATTGGTGAATGGAATGGTGTTAAATCTTCTAGAAAAAAAACTGGTGTTGGGCAGTTATACAATTGAAAATCCAGGAGGGCAGTTATACAATTGAAAATCCAGGAGGGTAACACCTCTATGATCAAAGTGCCTTTCCTGTGTACCATGTAGGTCTTTAATAACAGATTTATGGAATGTTGATTGCTGGTGCAATGCATTAACACCAGGGGCAGATCCAGGGGGGCTGGGCCCCCTTTGAAACGCAAAAATGATAAGTTTGAGGTAAATTTTGGTCTTAATCTCCATTAGAAATGGAGAAAATTGATAAATCAAGAGGTCCGCAAAAATGCTTTCCACCCCAACCCTTTTCCAAAAGTCTGGATCTGCCTCTGAACACTTTTGTTAAAAACAATGAGAAAGTTGAATAACAATCAAGGTAAGTAAAGCATAATATACATTTCAAGCATTTAGTTTTCTCCAATCAAAACTTTTTTTTAATCAACATAGAAGATAACTGTCTGTTAATGATGTTTGCTGCTCAATTAAAAAAAACAAGGTTTTCAAATGGTGTGTATAATATTTAAGACTTTTTTATCAGGGTAACAAAATAAACAAGTCGATATGTGTCCAATGAACACTATGCCCCGCCAATGATTAGAAAAGTTATGAAATACAATTAATGCATGTAGTATATTGCTGACTTTAGATATT
>JARWCS010000023.1:1102637-1113183 GCA_034783895.1 Geukensia demissa | reverse complement strand
ATACAGTAGACAGTTTTTCTTTCACAACCTTTTTACCCATTCCAACAAACTCTGACATAGAGTATAAAAGGATACATATATTTTTTTAGTGTTCTTGAATGGAAAGACTGGCTTAAAACCGTCTTGATACATCTAATTAATGAAAACTTGCTTAAAAATTCAATAGATAATTTTTTGTAAGGATTACTTACCATCATCCTTTGTAAGTTCTGGACCTATGATACTTAACAAATCTTCATCTGGGGGCAAGTCTGATAGGTCATCTGGTAATATGTCCTTAAAATCTCCATGATCTATAAAAAGAAAGATTCAAACTACAAAATGTCCTTTTCATAGAATCTCTGAAATTTGAAAAAAATAACAAAATTTTCAAGCAGTGACAAACTATATCTAAAATATCCTTAAAATCTTAATGACATGAAAATCAAAGCAACATTTGTTTTGGCTGTTTCAGTATTGGCCACACCCATGTTATACCTCAATTTTTACATATATTATGATGTAGTTTAGTGAGTAACATCATACTGATAAATATTTGGCGTAATACAAGTGACCAACAGAATTAGAACCAAAAATCAATCAACATTCTAGGAAATATACCTCTCTTAATGACGTCAATTACTTAAACAGTGCACTTTTTTATCAATAATAAAGCCAGACATAATGAGAGCATATATTTTTCTGTTCAACAGTTTTATTTGCAAATATCTGGGCATTAAATGAACCTTACTGGACCTTGTCATTTTTAGCGCCAGATTGCACTAAAGAAGCATAGATAGCTAGAAATTTCTTCTTGATTTATAAAAGAGCATTCTTTTAAAAAAAAAATTGGTACCTGCTGGATATTTTGCATCACTGCTTCTAGACCTTAATTCATCCTCTTATAATCAAAATTAAGCTCTTACCTATATTATTGAGATTATCATCATTAACACTAGTTTTGTGGTCTTTTGGAACAGAAACTGGTGGTAACAGCTGGGTCTGTTTCAATGTCTGGCCAATATCACTTAGCAATGTGTGAGCTGGTTCCGCTCCTAAACCAGGTAACAGTTTGGGAGATATCGGAACTTGTTCTTCATCTGACATGGGATCGATCTTCAGACCTTGTTTGGCATCCAGTTTACTTTTATCTAGGATGTCTTTTCCAAAGAATGCTTCCTGTAGGTATGATGGGAAACTGTTCTCTAACTGACTCTTCTTCCTGACCTGCCGCTTACGTCTTTGTTTTTGTTCTGGGTCAGCTGTAGATTTATCAGCACCATCTTCACCTAAATCAGAAACATTAATATTACTATGGTTACATTTTCATTTTTTTTGTCTTTTGTTTTTGTTTTATTTTATCTTTAGTTTAGTTTTGTTTTTTTTGTTTTTTTTTTTTTTTTTTTGGGGGGGGGGGGGGATTGAACAAGCACTGAGAAATAATTACTTGATGACTTTTATACATGTACATGTTTAAGCAAATTTACAGAAAACAGTGAATTTTAAATATATGCCCTCAATGAAGAAATCATTCATGTATGACTAAGAGTCATGTCTTGATTTTATCAAAACAAACATTTATGTAAATAAACCTCTGCAACTGGCAGTCACTTTATTATTAGATATTTGACAATTAACAGGAATAGTGCATAAAACTATGGTAAGGCTGTTTGCTGGGCATGCACTTTGACATTGTAACTACGGTTAAATCTATTCTAGTAATACTGGAAATTGAAATTTTCTAAAACTTGGTGGTTACACGATTTACATAGAACCTTATCTGGGTAACGTGTATGTTTTAATGGTACATCCTCAATTTTCAGTGTTCATCTCTAAGCCCAAAATTAAAATAATTCATCAAAGTAATTTGGAAAAATCCTCAGTGGTTTATTCTCCACTGACTATACCTTCTTCTCCTTCTGCCACCGTGCCCTCAGGGATCTTACTTTTATTTGGAGCTCGGTGTCGTTGTCTGGCAATAAATCCGCCAACACCTGCAAAATAAAATTATTCAAGTTGAAGACAACAAATAAAGCTAAATGCTCTCAAAACATAAAGTTGCACATGTTGTCATTCTATATCTCACTGTTAAAATAGGGAAATTGTTTTATAATCCCACTCTTAAACTGGGGGAAGTCCCATGAAACAAACATGGACAAAAATAGATTCCAATGTATGTCCCATCTACATGTATCTAAGCATACCAAATTTCAAATCAATTCATTCAGTGTGAGCAAGTTTTTGTGAAGAAATTTTTTCGATCATTCCATATAGTGAAATTTATGAAACTGATGTCCAACAGTTACCAGAATCAAAATCAAATTCCAAATGTATCCTTTACAATTACATTGAGAAGAAATGACCTAAAATGTTTAAGTCATACCAAGTCCTACTACATTTCTCCTTCTCTTCTTCTTTTCTTCCACGACTGGTTCTCCTGGTAACATGGCGGCTGAGGGCATGCCTGTTGGACTTAACAGAGTATCATCCCCTTCTCCAAATGTCATCTGAGAATCAGTGTCCATAGAAATCCTCAGATCATCCACTTCTGTCAACAGATCATTGAAACCATTCCAGTTAGTATTTGCAAGAAAAAAATTATAGTCAAGAAAAAGTGAGGTGACTGCACACCAAATTAATGACAGGATGCCATAAATTTTTGTCATTGTTATTAAAATTTGTTCTTGATTTTATCTCTTTTTAAAGGTAAGGACAAATTCTGTTAGCCCTATTGGTAAATTACTCAGAAATTTTTCACATTATGAAATTTCAGTGATAATGAACATTTACAGATTTTAAATGCAAAAATAGACTTCTTAAATTTTGATAAATCCCCTCATATTGTACGACTAAATGATATACAATGACATTTGTCTAAACCAAATCCTGGATGAGTAATCTAAAAACAACCATTCTGCAAATATCTCCTATTCTTTTGGTTTATTCACACCTCTCAAACAAATTGTTAAAAGACTGATTAACAATGCCATGTGCAGTTAAGTGAACTTTGATGGGCAACGTCACATTCAGCATAGGTTGGCAGAGGTGTTTCCAGGCAATATTCTAATTTCAAAGATGCAAAATCACTTTGTTAAGGAATAAGATAAACAAAATCTTCCATTGTTATCTGTTGATAATCATATTTTCTACATTCTCCACAGTTGAAACCATCATATTTCTGACCACAGTTAGAAATTTGAAGATTTAACTACATGTATCTCAGCTATAGAAAATATCATTATCAACAGCTGAGAAGGTAAGATTTTATATTTTGCCTGTAAACACCAGTCACAGTTCTAGGCTAATTTGTTTAGAAGGTTTTGTTGAATAGGATTTCAAACGTTTTTAAAAACAGACTAGTCATAAATGATGGCAGTCTTGAACTGATTAAAAAAAAACCTTTCACAAACCATCTAATTTTTCAATCCAGTTTAGTACAAACTATATGGAAATTGGAACTTGTAAATAATGAAAAATGTTAAATCCACCACAACCAAACCATTATTCAACTTCATGCAAATTATTAGTTCTGTAATTGGGTAAAGTCAAAATTATATCTGTTGGTAAAAAAACCAATGATATGGGATTAAAACATGTGAAACTCACCCTCTTTTATTACACCAAGTTTTGGCTCTGAAGTCAAAAGAACTCAAATACAAAGTTCAATCAATAATTCTCAGACATGATTTTGCCAACATAGAAATAAAGCAGAAATTGGTTACCAGAAGCTGAATACTATGAGTAATAAAAGAATATCCCCCTTTTGAAAAGTGGAATTCCACTTAATAGCAAAAAACATCATTTCTGTTTTTTTTTTTTTTACAAAGTTATCAATTGATTCTGAAGATAAAACGGAAGTAAAGCTTACTCCATGAGAAGATGTCAATAAACAGTACTGAACACTAACTAATGATAGTACACTCGAGTGTATAGTCAACAATTTTATAAAATGCTACTCAATAGCAATATCAATTTCAACTAGATAGTTGAGGTCACGCCATTTCAATAACAGGGCCTTGAAAAGAAGTATTGTATTTTAATTTTTACATTGTCATAGTAATTTGATTTGTAAAGTTTTTTGGTTATTTGTTGTTTAAAAATTGGGATGACTGTTTCACTTCTTATTACTTTTTATCACATAAACATGATAAATGTGCACGAAACATACATTCTTTTCTTTTTTATGCAATCTGGGATTTTAAGGGGCAAGATATTTTAATTTTATTTGAAATTTTAGTAATGATAAAATAATTCCAAATTCAACAAGCATTTCAAATGTTCAGGGGCAAAAGGTAGTGTTTTTAATAAATTTAGGATGTTTTTTCCTCATTCAAATTATTTACAATTCAAATCTATGTCGCCTACTGGGTAATATATATTCATGTGCAGGGTAAGACTGATTGATTTTATTTTGTATATCGACAAATATTTTCTTCTACGAACAACAAGACATACCTTCATCTCCGTCGACAGACGACTGAGTAGACAACATTCTGGCTATAGAGGGAGCTTTAAATGGCCCTTCTAACTGGGCTTTCATTTCCTGTTCAGAAATCTTTTTCCTGCGTTGCTTCCTAACTTTTGGCACCTGTGCCATTAAATTTTGTATGAGATTTATTCCCGATTGGTTGAGGTAAACTCCATCCATTAGGAAGCGCTTTGGAATTTCTGAAAAAGAGATATGGTTTCTGTTCTATGGTCCTTAAATGTATCTAAGAGATAAAAAAAATATCTGTTGTTTTCTCCTTTGCTGGAAATCTATTGTAAAAACTATTTGAAATATACCTAGACTTGCAACTTTCTTTACTTTAAGGAATTTTACAAATTTCAAAATGCTGTTAAGGCCACTCCATATTTATTTCTAGATCTTTGGATTTTTAGTCATATAAAAATAGGCACCAGCGAGCGAAATTTTTTATTTAAATTTTTCTCTTGCAATCACAAAATGTGATGTGAAAACAACAATTTAAAGTTTCTTCTCTTCTTCTTGAATTTTTTAGGAGCGAGCGAGCAAATTTTAATTTTTTAAATTTAGAAAAAACTATGAAAATTTGTAAAAATTGAAGAAAGAAACTGGAGGAAGTAAAGTTTTTTTTGTAATTTTGAATCCATAATAGGAGCAAGCCAATCCGAAGAACTATTAATTAATTTGGAGTGGCATAAATGAGTAAAATAAATATGTACATGTAGATTATAATTAAGTTTCTTTTTCAATTTTTCTACTTCATTTCAAAATGTTAGTTTTAGTAGAAATCCTAGTATTCTACCTGAAAAGTATCATTTACAAACCTGGTTCCCTTATCTGTGGTGGTAACAATGGTAATAATGGAGGAGTTGGTGATCGGAGCTCTTCTGGTGTTGGAGGTGAAGGTGGTGGCAAAGGTGGCACTGAAATTACAATGAAACATTTTATGAACTTGTAAGATGGAATAAGATATTGTACAAATTCCTATACCATCATGGTTTGGAAAACGAGCTTGTAAAATATAGAGAGCAGTGACCTTTCGATCATATAGGCAATCCTGGTGGTGGTTCAGGGTTATTTTCGTGCAACATGTTTGCCGTTTTTTATTCATCGTGCTGCCCTGCTAGATGGTTGTTATACATCATGTTTCGTGTAAATTGATCAAAATGCAAGGTGCAAGCCAAAATGTAATTTTTCGTTCCTCTTGAAATGACATTTATTTCTCGTACGTCCGTGTCAGGTCATCCCCTGTGCCACCCTCAATTCTTTTTCTTGCATTGTGTCAGGTATTGTCACGAATTTTCAAGAATAACCACCATCCAAAAACTGTTCTGAATTATCTTAGAAACTCACAAATTAATTCTTTAACTATCATTTAAAACAAGTTAAAAAAACACAAATCAAATGTATAATATTTTCCTGTTGAAATTCAATATATCACACTTACATGGACCAGGATGTCCAGTTCTTGGTCTACAAAATTTACAATTGTATCCAAAGTCAGCCGCCCGTTCAGTTTCATCTTCATTTCTCAGACCATCACACAAAGCATGAAGCCAGCGGTCACAGGCAAGACACTGTATGATCAGTTCCTCTTCACAGTATGATCTTCGACAGATTGGACAACACATCTTACTGTTACAGGGCCCACACTGGGTGTAATTGTTTTGCCACTGACAACCAAATCCAGGAGAGGTTGTCCCGCAGTACATACACTTAACACACCTAGAAATACAAGCATACATTAACTCATACAAGTGTAAAAATTACACAGTTACATATTTACAATTTTTGGAGAATAAATAAATGTTTATCAAATAAGAACATATGTTCATGTCCATGTACAAAAATGTACATTGTTATAAAATTTGTTTTGTCAGACTTCTCTTCTTTTCATGATTACAACTTGTATTTCCAGCAAACTGACTGAATGTATTTTCATAATCTTCTAGTATGCAGTTGATACTATCATCAAGTATATGGAAAAACAAATTATCCGTGTTGCGTCCTTTCTGAAGAAAGTCTGATGGGTGGCCAAATTTTGTTATATGTTATCAGTGGAAAAGTGATAATAAATGTGTTTTCAGTGAATCAGATTCCATATAAGGCAAAATAATGAACTTCAAACTAAGAGGCAGGCAATTTGATTAGGCTGGAAGAGGAAGTGAATCTACTCTTAAATCATATGTTGATGTTGCCTAACAAATCCAATGTAAAGTGAACTAAAACCCAAGTTATTATGAATCTGCTCCATAAATCTAAGCAAGTCTCTTTAGATCTAACCAATGGTAGATAAACCAATACTTACCATTTACACTTCCAATTTCCCTTTGGAACATGATCTAATGGTGGTTCTAGACAGTAGATATGGTAACTGATGTCACACTCATCACACAGAATCAATCGACCCTCGTCATGAGGTTTACCACACCCTTCACAGACAGTACAGTCTAAACATCGCCAGCCTTTCTGTAGTACAACTTTCGTCACCTGTAACAAATTTGTTTGACAGTAATAATATAAAAAATTAACTTTGTTACACATACTGTCAACATGAATATTATTTGTTGGGGTGTTATATCCACAAAATGTGATCCATGGTATAAATTTTGAGAAATCATACATTCCTCTATAAATATCTAAACACCAGTTTATATTTGCATTAGTGGATACAAGCAAATTACCCCAATGCAAAAATTTCTAATTTTTAGTAAAATAATTTTTTCACTTCAAAAATAAATTGTGAATTGAGAATGATACAGCATCTTTTAAACTTTTGAATCTATCATGATCAAAAATAAATTGTGAATTGAGAATGATACAGCATCTTTTAAACTTTTGAATCTATCATGATACACAAAAGACTGAAACAAAAGTCACAAATGGCTCTCAGTCATATTTATCGAACTATAAGAAAAATAAATTGCACATATATTTCTGATTTTGTTCCAAACCTGGCTGAAACAAATTTAAGATTGTTACCTTGACACCAACACAATATGGATGATAACACTGTCCACACTGTGTACACACAATTAACTTGCCCTCTTCTCCTTTACCAAAACTTCCACAGCTTTTACACACATCCTACAAATAAACAGTAAACATTCATGGTATACCTTTAATTAAAAGGTCAATTTTTTTTTTTGACTGTTAGTTTTTAAAAAGATTTCACCTGTTTTAAAACCACTTTGACCCATTAAACATATTGTAAAAGCAGTAATATTCATGGTGTTTTAAATTTTTCTTTCTTTACGAACATGATTTATCACAAAAGATCGTACCTGTGAATTGCAAATATTTAAATTGGCATCATTCCAAGATACACAATATATGCAAAAATTTAAAGCCGTGAACAGGTATGAACATATGTTTTCGCAAAACTTAAGACTCCATCAATACTAATATCTTAACAGTGTTTGTGGTAGAGTGCCTACCTAAGGTGTGAGTGGTAGTGGGTTCAATCTCAGGTCAGGTCTAACTAAGACAATAACATTAAAATTGCCTGCTTTTCTGCTAAAACGCATCATTAAGGGACAAGTGAAAACCATACTTATATGAATGACCATTTGACATGTCTTCCTGCAGATTGTTACCTTACAAGGTTTCTCATTAAAAATCTGACTCTGTATGTCTGTCTAGAACAAGTAATGTAAATATTTACCAATGGAGAAAATGAGCAACATTCAATCAATAGATGAACAAATTAAAAGTTGAATTTTAAGACGATTTAAACTTAAATTGTGGACACTTTTGTGATAACTGATCATATTAACCGTTATTTTCTGGATTTTTTAATATACAAAAGAAATTTAACACAATTAGAGTCAACTGTAAGTAGATTCCAGAAACAAAAGATGCCAGAACTAACCTGCATGATTTACAGATATCAAAAGGATTTCTGAGCAAACTGTTTTTCTAATCACAACTTTTTGTACAACTATAAAGTTGAAAAATATTAACCACATAGCAAAGGAGCCGCAGTGTTTTGAGAAATATTGAGACATTCTTATGTCTTAAGCACACCATAAAGACATGACTTGTTGTCTATAAGACATGTTATAAGACACATTAATGTATCAAGATGTCTAAGGACAGCGAGGTTTAATCACTATGCAGAAAATGTTGATGAGTCAAGATTGTTTGTTTGTTTGTTTGATTGGGGTTTAATGCCATTTTAAACAAATTTTCCTTCAGTTTTACTGGTGAAGGAAGCCAGAGTGCCTGGAGAGAACCACCAACCTTGGGCAGGTAACTGACAAACCTTATCACATGCCATGCGAGTGAAAACTTTTTTGTGTGGTACAAAGTCAGGCCCAAACTCACACTATATACATTGTTGGTGATAGGCTACAGTGATCCGTAAAGGTAAGTTTAAATTAACTTCCTAGACCATTCTGCCACCCAGGCCCCAGTCAAGACTGGAAATCCATCTTGTTCATATGTAACATGTGTACCTGATTAAGAACAAACTGGTCTTCAGCATCAGCCATGATCAATGTCTGAGGATGGTCGTCATCATCGTCTTCATCTTTAGTCTTTGCCTCCCCAACTGCAACTGCTGATCCAAGCTGTGTATCATAAAATTATTATTAGGCATTGCTCTAATTAAGTCAACTTATAGCTATCAAAAATAAATATACTGGTGAGTGATATATAGAAAAAGGAGATGTGGTACGGTTATCCATGAGACAGTCATCTAAAACATGTAAATCTCAAACTTCTACAGGTTGCCCCAAGACCTTTTAATTTGGACCACCGCATTTACACAATTTTAATGAAGCAAAGTGAATGACAATAAAAATGTAGAAAATTATCTTCTTTACATGCACTGATATTTTGCATGCTATTTGTATTATACGGGAAGAAGAATGTCTAGGTCACTGCCTCAAGGCTAAAAAAATCACAGGGTTAAAAATATAAGAAAGCAAGCCAAAGCATGCTAGAAGCAGCAGAAAAATTGCACTTTTAAACCTAGGTAAACACCTTACACTGATCTGAATACTGTAGATAGTAAACAGTTTTGTCTGGGCTGGGGGTCTTTGCAAAGGCAATGCCGGATGAACTTCTATAAGTCATTACATCTATTTACATTTAAATACTGCAGTTCATATCATTAGCTATTCATGTACAGAATTTTATATTAAATGATATAAATCTTATTGTTCCTGTTGTCCCTTCAGTAGAACGACATTCACAATAAACCTTGACTTGAGATGGTGGTATAAACACAAGGTCTTATAAAGTGCTTTTATTATATAACAGCCCATCTGACCTGAATATGTTTTCCAAAGTTTGACAACTGCCTATCAAAAACAAATAAAATCTTACTGTTCCTGTTGTTCCTAGCCCTGTTTTCAGTTTTGGTTTAGCTCCCCTTTTTCTCTCACTGAAGGATGATGTTCTTTTCTTTGCTTCTGCTCCTGGTGGTCTGCCCTGTAAATAAAATATATTCAACGTAACTGTATGGGTTATTTGTCTGTATAAGTGGAGATTATTACCATATAGTCAGAAAGATTGAAAAAGCTTAAAACTTAAAATATTTGTTATAGTGAGAGAAAGAAGAAAGAAAAAACACATAAAAAATCAATTCTATTGCTTGCCTTTCTTCTTTCTTTTGACAGCTAGTTAAAAATTTCCTACTTTACACATCAGAAATCAAATTTCTGGCTAAATCATCCTTTTTAATGCTTGTGAAATGGACTTTCACAATAGTCAAAGATTTTCTTCACATCAAAACTGGAAATTTTAAATATGTCTATTACCATAATTTACACAAATTAGGAATTATCTAACACTGTACAAGTCACCTCAACTGATTGGTGGTTCTTACCCTAGTTTTGCCAACAGCTAATTTCTTCCTGCTCATCACACTCAGTTTTCCTCCTTTGCCACCTGTGCTGTGTTCAGGATGTGAATAGGTTGGCTGACCTAACTGCTGTGCTCCCTAAAAACAATGATGTTAAAATTTTTCATTGAAGACCAATGCTTAATGTAATAATTAAAAGAAAGAATATAGAATATATGCCAGAAAGACATGATCAACACACTACTAGTGTGTCAAACAGTTATTCAAAAGCCAAATTTATTTGTGTGTGACGC
>JARWCS010000023.1:1067134-1080499 GCA_034783895.1 Geukensia demissa | reverse complement strand
TTTATTATATTGCGGTATTTGGCTTCCGGTTGGTTATTTCCGCTTAGTTGGCATGGTCGGCAAAATCATCCCTGATTTATGAACCATTTGATTCAGCAATTTTTTGTGGATCACCCCTTCATATTTGAAAATGGCAAAAACTTCGCAGGTTTCAGGTCATTTTGTCAGTCTGGAATTTTATTGAATAATGTACATTTCAACCATTTGTGTTGTTTTCAATGCTTTATTATAAATTTACAGTGTTAAATGATAATAAACAAAAAATTTTAATTAATTTTCAAAATTACTTGTTCCTTCTTGACAAAAATTTTACATATTTTAGATAAAAAAATGATTACAATTTGTCATTAGATAAAAGTCATATTAGCTGACCAGAGCTGAGAGTAATACATTTTTGTATCATAACTGCATTAAAGAAAACCATTTTATATTCAATTAACAATGGACTGTATTGATTTACTATCAGCTTTGTTTGACAGATTTTACTTTTCAGACTGATCACATTAAAGGACAAAATTGTGTGATTACCAGATTACCGTAAATGTGCAGATGTCTGAAGTTCATTTAGAGACTATACATTTTTGCTTTAGATTAAGTCGATTGTCGTGTTTTATGTATGGTTTCACAATTTGTATTTCAGGGCCTTTTACAGCTTCCTTTATTGTATGGACTCTGGTTCATTGTTGAAGGCCATAGTGGGACCTGTAGAAGTTTGAATTCTACTGTTACTTGGTGGGTGGCTGTCTCATGGACAATCATGCCACATCTCCTATTTTTATACTGAAGTTCCACTTTATTTACCACTTAACACGTGCCCAGTCTTTATATCAAATAAACTATATATAATCATTTTTCACATGCCAAGGAAAATGGAATCTGCAACATTCAATTTGGCATTTGAAAAATGATACAATTAAATTTCCAAATACAAACCATAATTAGATTTAGCAATCTTCGTTCGTAAACCCTCGCAAATTATGTCCTTTCCAGATATAATATCATTTTATATGTTGACATCTGCTTGTAAGCTCCAAATACATGAAGCCCGAGTGACAAAGTTATGACAGGGCACGTTTGCTGGTTGTTATCTACGCCGTAATGAAGAGTGGCAGGCTTCTCTCTAACTAGTTTTTGACCCACTTCTTCCATTTAAAAAGTACACGTTTCTTATGACAGGCAACGTATATAGAGGATTATATCTGATACGGGACTAAATATTCATTAAATTATACTGATCCTATATCAGATAACTTGGTTGTATAACATTTGCTAAACTTATTGAACCAATAAACTTTTAAATCTTTGTTTACTGAACGATCAAGTTTGCGGTTTTCTAACCTAAAGTTTATAAATCATAGAATTCAATTTTATCTGTCTTTTTTGCACTTCTACAGACTTCGGTCAATCTGCTACGTGCAAACAATCTCTATACCATTTCAATTTCATTTTCATTTTAAGGAGTGTCTGTTGAACTTCCTTGGTGACCTAATCTGCATGGAACAGAATAATTCTTCGTAAGTCTGTAAACAAAAGAACAGGGGAATCAAATTAAAATATGGTTCTTTCATTTTCAACATATCTACAATGTGTCGTCTTGAAGTTCTATTGAGAGAATATCAAGTGTATCAATTCTTTTTACTATTCATAATATGGAGGGATCGGTTTTATGAAATCGATCGGCTTTACGTACGGATTCATAAATATTATATTAATAGCAGAGCATTTGAACATATTCAGTGTAAGATACTAATTGGTAAACAAAATTATTTGCTATTAATTGAAATGCAATACCGAGATCTTGTAAAGACTAACCAGAAAAGGTGTCGCTTGTGCAGTAGGAAATGCTAATTAACTTCCTTATACCCCCGTGGTATAAATTTCTATTGCCAAAAGATCCATAGAGGACGAAAAAATGACACTTACCTCTGAACAGAGGAATTGGCTTAAAATTCCTCACATCACCAGTCATTTGGTAGCCGTTCGTTGAAAATGTAAAGGTGAACCAAAAAGCTGATCTGTATCTCAAGATACTAACTATTTTCAGATAAGCTGGAAAGCATATTCCTACAAACTGGTCACTTGAAAATGATGAAGAACCGTTTTATCCTCATCCGGGGGGAAGCATTTAATAACAATTAAACGCTGTAATATGCAACACACTTTTGCCACTTCTAGTCGTGAACAAGGTAATTTACTAATAGACAATCCTTCCGCCGACTAACATCCTAATTTATCAGCATTTCATTTCATCTATGATATTGGAAAGTTTAAACGATCAAGTAAATAAACCATTTCAAAAATTCAACTTCAGTCCACGTAAAACGCATTGCGCATTTTTCAGCGTCCTCGTAATTGACGTCTTGACCAATAAAATTTCACCAGAACGATTACGTTCCCAGTATTCCGTTGTATTTATGTCCATTGCTACGATCTTGATCTTCATATTTCAAAACAATTCAAGAACATAGCAAAGAAAAACATTGAAATGTTGCACAAATGAAGTAAATGAACATTTCGACGTACATGTATCAATCTTACATGCGTTAGACAAGTAAGCTTTACACAGAAATACAACTAATATTATATTAACAAATAAAAAAAGATTAAGTGAAAATCTTAAAAAAAACGGACCCGAAAGGATTCATTCGCAGCTGCAATTGAGAAGTCAAGTTGGCCGCAGAAATGATTAGACCCCGGGTACCGTTCCTCATATTAACCCAATAAAGGTACTTTAAATTATGAAGAATACAATTTTTTAACACGCCACAGTGACCACACAACGAAGGTTGGTACATGTGCTTTTCGCCGAACTACCCATGCATCTATCTCTAAGCGCCCAATCTGTCCGAGACGTCGACATTTTTACCCCTTGTCGGACAAATTGAGCAGCCAATTTATATATCCCGGCTACCTACCGAAGATCGAACTATGTTACAAGTACATATGAAATAATTTTACCATAAAGTGTCTTTAAAGTAATAAATTAGTTTTCTTTCTGTTTTGAAACTCATTTTATTTATATTTTCTTGTCGTAATTCCTTAACTGTCTAAATGCTTTGACATTTTGAGTATTAAATGTTTAATTCTACTATAATTATCGTTTGTGGTATAACAAAACGCTTGTTGTTTGAACTGTTACACAATATATCGTATATAACGTTAAAGTTCTTTTAATCAATTACGGATCGGCAAACAATATACCGGTGAAAAAAGCTTGACCCTTTGTAGTTCACCGCGGGTGGCGGACGTAAAAGAAAACCACAACAATCAGTATCAAAAAATGACCCACCATTCTCATACCGTGCAGAAATCTACCTTAGCCTACCTGTCAACCAGGTGTTTTAACATTAAAAAGCCCAGCTGCATTACAAGTAATAGACTGTTTACCAATGTGTTTGTGTAAATTTATACTTCTCGTTAACGACACCGTAAACCGCAAACATTCACCGTTATATATGGTCCAATGTCACTCTTATTACTGGTTTTTGGTGATTGAACTTTTTTGTAGATTTTACACTCTGTTGCTTATTAATGACAGTCCAGGTTAATTGAAATCTACACCTTCCATTACGTGTACCGCGTGTGCCTTACTTGTGGAAAAAGATGAATGAATTTATTCTTCCAGTTAAAATTAACTTTCGCGTAGTAGATCAAAGAAAACCGTTTTAATTCATAATAACTTAAAAGATAAACGAATTTTACAACCTTCCATTCTAAAAACATTTCCATTGACAATCCCACAGCTGATATTTGATTGACACGTGTTATAGTAGTAGCGCCTAAAAAGGGGCGGGACTTAAATTAAATCTAAGTATTGCGGCCCGATTATCTATGAGTTTTCAATTGGTAGTTTTGTCGAGAAAAAGAGGCGCCTAAAAATTACCTCACAATGTAGGAAAAATGGAGTATAAAGCATGGAATTATAAAATGTTTTTATTCATATATACTGCAGAAAAATTATTAAATTTTGTGCATTTATGTTATAAATTTTTGGGAAAGTACAAGGTGTTATAAGATAACATAATGTAAAAGCAGACGAGGATTTTAAAACTGCATTGATAAAAACATGTGGATAGGAAAACTACACGTCTTATTATTATTATTATTACCGTACATATCTTGTGCAGCTATTGTTTTACCTTCTGAGAAAATCGTTGACGAAGCCAAAAGACGGCATCTTAATTCTACAAGGGATAATTCTTCAACTCAAGAAGGTAAGAAAAATACGAATAAAATCATGAGCTTAGTCTGAAACTTTTTCAGTTCCAAACATGCATATGTGAATAGTGTTCGTTGAATTCAAGCAGCAATGAACTTCTTTAAATCTTTCCTTTCAAATTTTAAACAAAAAGCTTGCAACGTTATACAGATGTTCAATATGCTATGTTTTTAATATACCTACTTGTAAAAGAATAATCTATTCATGCATATGTAGAGGACTTATTGTACGTCTGTAGTACTAATACATAAGTATATTTTAATTATATGCGAATCGTTTTACTATAGTGAGTTTGAATGCAAGTATTCAATGAAGTCATTGATATTAAAGATGTATAATACTTTTTACTGCATACTCAAGTGCAACGTTTTTAAACTGCAACCTGTACTAGTTTAGTTTATTAGTTCATACATACGTGTTTGCTTGCCGGCATGTAAATAAAAGACTTTTCTAAAATGGTACAGGGGCTATCAATCTCGTCAGTTTTTCACATTTTTATCAGAATTGGTAATGCTGGCTTTGGTATATTTTTGTGGTGTGGTCTCGACGGAGAATCTCTTATAGTCAAGATAAAATGAACAAACCCCTACACGTAATACACCTTTAAACACCGTTTGCATAATTTGTCTGTCCATCTCCTGTCTGTTTGGTCACTCAAACATTTTGACAGTCAAACTTATGAAAACTTTTCTAGGTTCACATGCACATATGTTCATTTTATGTTATAGCCTCAAATCAGTTCGTCCTCTTTCTTAAACGTGTTAAAGCTTACTCAGAAAAATATATTTTGAAAAAAAAGTGTTTTTCTCTTTTTACCTCTTAGACTAATCATTTTCGTTTATACGACGATAATTTGTGGATAATTCTATTCAAGATACGGGATGAATATTCCAGCGTTTACTTTCCATGTATATTTTCACTGGTTCAGTTTCTTTCATTCAAACCCCGTGACGATATAATTACCTACTTTCCATATTTATAAACTTAAATATCAAACTGATACGACGACTTTTTTCTCGTTATCGTTTACAAGATAACCCGATAATTGTTAACTGGTATATAAATCCGGTATGGCCCTTTTTCGTTCAATGTACTGCATGTTTACATCTACTAAACTATAAATATTATTTTCAGTACAATTTAATCTATTGAGTTGGACCCCAAATTTTGGCAAGATTTCAGTTAATGTTCTCTACCCAATGGAGGCATAATTACAACTGACAATCTCTTAGATTTGCATGCTTACAGCTTGTATGGTCTCCCTCAAATTAAGCACCATTATCGGAAAAGCAATGTAATTCATTTTTGGCATGATTGCCACTAACAGTCAAACTCATTTTGTGGCACGGTTGGCTACAGGCAGTCTCCCACAATCACTAACATTCATTGTCAGTTCTGGCATAGTTACCACCCACAGTCTTTTTCAGTTTTGATAATATACATATAATCTTACATATATTTATAACATATATTCAAGGCCTAATTTAACTGCTTTTTAAGTGATTTTCTTAATATACCTTCTTCAAACACGCTAGGGGCCAAAAATACACCTTACAGTTTTGGCATGATTATCACCGTCAATCTTTTTCTGTTTGGAATGGTTACTACCGACAGTCATTTACAGTAGGTCCTAGTTAGCATAGGATGCTTATGGCATTCCTAAACATCTTGCTGACCTTATCTTGCGACATTTGATTTGGATATCCAAACCAAAGTGATATAGTTAAAAGGTTTGGACCGAATTTTCTTTAACTCTATAACCTCTTCACCTTCTAACAAGTGAAATGCACAGAAGAGCTCTCGAAAAATGTATCAAAACATATGCTTGGAGTAGCATCTTCGATTCTTTAGGTAGGCATTGGACACCTGGTTTATGAATACACATGTAACTATTGTGAAATGCTTCGGCACCCTATCATTTGTATAACAAATCACTTTGTGTTTTGTTTTCCAGAATTAGATATAAATTAATACATAAGCTAGGAGATTAGGCCTCAAATCTAATGACGATTATGCCCATCCAAAAACTGATTTAGATTTATTTTTGTTTTTTGGACTGTCTAAATATATTAAAACGATACATCTTGTTTTAATGTGGATTGTCTATATTTATTGCAAAGATGTGTCTTGTTTTTGTGATGCCCCATTTATTTTACGACCAGGGAAGTCTGAAATCACTTTATAATCAACAGGCATGAGGCATTACTAACTGTCCGTCGACATTTTTGACCAGATGTTAGTTTTTCTCAGCATACTTGATTTGAAAAAAAAAGTTTTTACCAAAAGACCTCATCCCCGAAAAAAGGTATCAAAGTACGTATTTTCTTAACCCCCTTGATTACATTTAAGTTATACATTATCTCAATACTTGCATGTTATTGGTTTAAAAAATCGCTGTTTTTTGTCATAAAAACGAATTGCCTCAGCCGGAGTCCACATATTTGTTCCTAAAAATTATTTTTCTGAGGTAAAATTTTGTTACTTTTAGAAGTAGTTCAATTCTTCGACTTTCTCTTTAACGGATGTTGATTGAGATTCGGCACAATTCTGTTTCTGTGTGTTTTATCATTTACAATTGTCTATTTCATTTATCATATTTATTTTCTTCGTCAGTTTTTTGTTCAATCTTCTTGTCTTTTGTCATTGTTATTTTCTTTGTGTTCTTGGATTAAATTATCTTCCTCTCTGGTTCGTTTTTATCGTCAAAATCGTCATAAATGTGTTCCTCTGTTTTTATTGACATACATATTGTTCATTTGTTGACCTAAATGTCAGAAGATGCACCAACTATTTCATTTTTCTACAGCTCTCAATTCTTATAGGTAAGTCAACTCAATTTTAAAAAAGATTTGGGAAAATGTTGACAAATAAGTTTGAAATACACAGTAAAAGAGAGGTACAATGTATAAAAAAGACTGTGATATATTTATGGATTATTCAAAGCACATTAAAAGTCCAAATTCTCACATGGTCCAAATAGGCAAAAGAGCGGGTTGGGTGCACGGTAAACATGTAAACATGCAAGTTCTTCTCGCTTACATGTAATAAGGCTGTCTATTTTCGAAACGTGTGGATATAAGTGCTTTATTTTACAATGTTTGGAACTAGACTTTCTATGTTTTGGTTTTAATGCTACTGATCATGAAATGAAAATAACATAATCGGACTTTTTTGATCGTATGTTTTTCTTTCATATTTGTCTTTATATTTATTTTTTCTCAATTTTTTCTGCTTGTTGGTTAGTGTAGTTAGTTATTGTTTTCTGTGTTTTACTATTCTGGTATCAAGTTGGCTACATTTATATACATGTTGGGATTATATTAAAGGGAATGCAAGTGAACAATAGCGTTTGTATACCACCAAAAACAAACTGTGGGGTATATGGTAATCACACTGTCTGTCCGCCCGTCCCGTCCACATACTTCATAAGAGCTTCTCCACAAAAACCGTTCAACTGATGTCAATGAAACCTTACATGAACATAAGAAACTTGAGATATGTTTATAGGAAGGAAATTTATCTGGGTTCATTCCAAGGGCCGATAATTCACTAAGAAAAGCTGGAGTATCCTTTGTGAGTTTTGTAATGTTGTTCTGCGAGTGTATTGCCCTGACAGAACATTGAATCAGAAGCCGAACCAATATAATATATCAAGACGGCCGATGTGTTAGGTATAATGCAAGCAAATTCTTGTCAGTCAAAAACACCAAATTTAGTAGGCTCTGACCTGGGCAATATTCCCAGTGCACTTTAAATTTTATTTATTTTCCAATTTAACTTAGTATTTCCACACGCGTTGAATCAATAAGGTTTTAGCGTAAACATAAATGTCAAAAGTTATATACATCTAAAAAGTACACTGCATGAACTCGTACCATCACATAGAAATGCCCTCGTTTACAATTTTTAATATTAAAACCCCGTACTTTTAACAACTTCAGGCAAATTAGTTTCGTCGTTCAAACCTCGTGATTTACACGTGTATAGAAATAGGGTTCAAAAGGAATTATAGTGTCGTTCAAGTTGGAGAACGAATAAAAACGATGTTCACTTCCATTTTAGTATTAGATAATTAACTTTATCCTAAAATTTCACCAGATATCCGTGTTTTTTTTATTTTTGTACTAAGAGCAAAAAAAGTGAAACTTAATTTATACACATCAGATAAGCTCTGTGCTACATGTATGTTACATGTACTTTTTATACAGGCTTTGTGTAGTACAACACCGGTATACGCTGTGTATAGGAGGTATGCATGTTAAACGCAAACACATGACACAAAAAAAAACATCTATAACGTCCATTGTGACTGAACTAAAGGCAAAATTCAATATTGACAGTTAAAAAACTAAAACCTGCATATTCTGTGGCTGCTGGCGTTAAACACGTGTTTTAAGTTTGAATCCTATGGAAGTTTTTGGTTTATAGACATATCACAAAAGTGGCTGCTAGCTTGAGTCTAGTTATTCTCTTTCTAAATATACTGATCGTAAATGAAGTTTCAGTTGCATGTTCCTGAATCTGTACATATAAGGTTTCTGACATGCGTTATTTTATGGTTGTGTGAAAGAAACCCCGATAACTGTTGGTCATTGCAGCTTCATGGTTTTTATCCTGATCATTGTTTGTAGACAAAAGGGGAGACAATGAGACTATATACTCCACCTTCTTAAGAAACGAAGGAAATTGTTGAATCTGGAAGTCGTCAGAGGTGGAATACCACTCTAACCTGTATGACGAACAGGGTGGAATACCACTCGTTGTGACGAACGGGGTGGAATATCAATCCTTGTGACGAACAGGGTGAAATACCATTCCTTGTGACGAACAGGGTGGAATACCACTCCTTATGACGAACAGGGTGGAATACCACTCTTTTTGACGATCAGGGTAGAATACCAGTCCTCGTGACGAGCTCTACATTGACTTCTCCAACCTATAGATGTAAAATTAAGCACATTTCACTTCTATCTTATTCTTACGCGAAAGATAAACACCAACCAATGACCAGTACTCCTGAATTGGAACAGGCACATGATACATGTGGTGATGTTGAACATACAAAACCCTATCGGTAAAACAGTTTACTGGAAAAATGAGCTTTTTTGCTTTATGGCTTGTCTCTAAAGCCGATAGCTGATTTGATTGTGACTATAGTGTCATCTGATCCTAAAAACCTAATCTTTGACTACCGAGGATAAACATTGACAATATAACGTTTCACTATGCAACAAAAGTGTCTAACGTACACATGCAAATGCCAACAATTTAATGGCTTTATAATGACTCTTACACCTACAAAAATATATTTGTTTATAAAAAACATCTTTAATTTTACTCTATTTTGGTTAACCTCAATATACTATTACTTCAAAGAGACAGTAAAGGACAAATTTAATTAAAGCAATTGGTATATAGGCCAAATTTCGTATTGGAACATTGCATAAGCAATTATCGCTATGTCAATTTCATGTTGTATTATTTTAACACTGCATAAAAATAAAAACGTAATAACTGAATGGGTATAGACGCAAATACATATCTAAGTAAATACAGATAATTGAGTTTGAGCACATGAACATGTATTTATTGATGCATTGTGAAGAAAGTGGAGTAGTGAGTCTATCTATAATTACCAATTTCTGAAATATTTGCTTTTTTGACTCATTCGAAAAGATTATAATTTCGATCCCATAAATTTGTTTCACATGTAACATCAGAATTTAAATTTTAAAATGTTATATATTAAAGAAATCTTGAGGAGTACGTGAACAAAAAAAAAATGTTTAACACAAAAAATGATTTTACACTGGAGTTTTGAACCACCGTTGATAGTATCTATTGCCGCGGGTATTCTTGTATAGAAACAAACCGTTCGGTTAGGGTAGGTAGATGTCCTGCATGGTGTCTAGGGGTTCAGTTTTTTTATATCAATACTCGACCCTGCTCACCAAGAGTGATGGGGACAGAAATCTTTAGGTATCCGGGAAACACCTCTTCCCCAGGTTTTATGGAGTGCATAAAGTTATATGTAATTTTAGGATCCCCTTCCATGCATGTTTCCACGTTTGAAGTACGCTCGGCTCCTATACCCTTTGTATTAAACAGCTCGATCTAAATAGTCAGAAGGTGGCCATTGCAAAGCTGAATATTCCGACTTTATCCAAACCTCATATTTGTTAATGACACCATAAATTTGTTGCCCGTTCATAGTCCGTTAACTTGTTCCTTCCTTATTATGGATGAAATATTGTCCACATGACTTTTAGCCAAAACTGATTAACTAATATTTACTTATTTTGAATGATTTATAGATTTATAGTGTAATAGGAGTTGCTAACCCTTCCAAGCACCTGAACTCCCCAGTTTGGTAGTTTTTGGAAGGTTCGTGTTACTCCAGTTTTAATTTTCAGTGTAGTTTCGTTTCATTGTGTTGTCTATCTTCTGACTTAACAATTTATACCTGCCCTTTCGGATTCTTCGAATTCTTTTATGACTAAATTCACTCTCAAGACCAAACGTTTTAAAGGACAGTGATAAAATACGTTTTTTTGCAGAGAATACCAATGATTGTAATGTCGTTCTAGATTTTGCCATAGCAGGAAAAAACCGAGCCACATGAGTTAAAAAATTCCAAACATAATCATGCTGAGATATTCTCGTTAACCAGTCTATTCAAATATTAGTAATGATAAAATATTTAGTTTTAATATTTAAAAGAAAGAAATTGGAATGAATGCCAGAAAAATACAATTCACAATCCACATACATGGACATCCAAAAGCCGAATGTAACTGCATGTAAAGCGCTTCTCTGGATCCAACTTCACACGCTAGGTGTTAAAAATAGGAAGATCAGTCAGACCCTATAAACCTTAAGGTTATTTTACAAGGCTTAACGAGGAAAGGGGTCATTCATTTTTGAGCCTGCAGAAAAGTTTTCCTACCATATCGTTCTTTATTTACTGCATGGCAAATGATGGCATGGCAATTTGAGCCTACAGGAAAGTTTCTCCTACCATATCATTCTTTATTTACTGCATTGCAATTGATTCAAGTATCATTTTGAAAATGATTTTGTTAGATTCACATGACTCAACTACATGTATGACATATTTATAGGACAAGTTGTGCATTTAAAAATATAAGATCATTGATTTTCTTTATTTTAAAAATAATACACGTCTTGTACTGTTCTCCATTTTGAAAAAAAAATCGACATCCCGTGAATTTTAAGTTTTAGTCCTGTGAGTGCGAAACAAGTGGTGTAAAAACTCCATTCACAATTTTACACACCATCTATCAGTCCTGTGACACCGTCTTAAATGCTCCAGTTAAGTTTTCATTCATTTTAAACGATCAATCATTGACGCTTTAAAAGTCTTATTGTTACATAGTGTGATTTATGGGTATACGACATAAACAACGGTGTTCCGTATATTGGAGTAAACAGCTTTGATTGTGTATTAAAATTTCACTTATATTTTAATGCTATTTTTGGTACTTCTTATAATAAAAGTGTCGTGAACTTTGATGTTGCTCTTTTCATCATTATTGAAGGCATTGGTTTTTTGTGAAATGTGTAATATTTTACGCCATATGGTAAACTGAATTGTACATGTACTTTACATATACCAGTCCATAGTTCTAATCTTTGCACGAATGTTCTTTACTTGAATGTGCATTTTGTTTACAAACTTTTAAATTATCTACTTGCTTTATTTGATTAATATTTATCAATGAAATAGTTCAATGTTCGCACTGTTGAGATTATTTGCTCCATATTTTTTGTGATCATTGTTGCACAAAACCACATGCACTTAAAAGGGATATTGCAGAAATAAGGACTTATTATGTCTGTGGAAACTTATAGAAAATCCAAAAAATGAAATTGAAGATTAAAGTTGTAGAAAAATCAGACAGACCAAGAACAAACAGGAACAGAAACAGACGACAAACAACGGCACGTGACATAAACACGGAGAACTAAAACACGAACCGTAAAGAAACTATTGATTGATTGATTGAATGAATGGTTCTTAACGTCCTGTGGCAAATAATTCATGCATATTCAGGACGAAAGCATATTAATGATGAGTGATGATTAATGAACCCTGCTTTTCTACTAGACCGAATTGCTGAGCCGGATTTTTAACGTGCTAGCACACGAACGCAACAGTCCACAGGAAGACATGCCACTTTACCCATGCAGACACATTATTCTGACTCTGGGCCGACCAGTCTTTGCTCTTACTCCTAAATGCTGCGTGCTTTGCGGAGAAGCAGCAAATACCAATTTAATGTCTTTAGTTTGACCCGACCGGGGATCGAACCCACGACCTTCCGCACTCGAGGCAAGCACGCTAACCATTACACCACCGAGGCGGTAATAAAATATGGAACATGGAATATGTGCATATCAAGAAGTGACCTCTCATCAGCAGCAGTTAAACACAAAACATAGGAAAGCTAAACAATGTACAATTGAGTATTCATATCGAAACAGGTCAAAGTAGGGAGACAAATCCAAAAGGAAGGATATCTATCATGTGCAATAAAAGAAATGAAACCTTTTCCGTTATTTCATGGATTTAGAATTGAAATTTCTTGGTATTTTTTAATTTTTTACTAATGTATATTTCAGGAACTGAGTCTTTCACTTTTTACTAATTTTGGAAAATCTTTTGATTGAATCTTCATAATTCTTTTCTACAAGTACCGGTAACTTTTGTATATAAAGGAATTCTTTTTCGACAAGCTCTTAGTTTTTCTCCACTGATTTGGAGAATTGAAAAATTTTGTCGATTTCCATTATGACTTTTTTGCTCAAAGATTTGTGAATTATAGAAAACTAAACATATTTGATAGATTTTTATGTCTTTTGACCTATATTTATACGCAATGTCAATTTTCTTGCAAATTTTGACATTGTCGGAGCTTTAATTTTTTTAAAAAATCAACAATTGTCACACGAGCACAGGATAAACAACAACACCTTTAATACTTTGAACACCCAATTTAGTTGTCGGTAAGATAGTTAAATCCTTTTCAGATTTTTTTTGAATGTTTGAGGAATAAACAGCCAAAATATGAGAGACGTTATGAAACGTAAATTAGTTTAAGCAAGAATCGGCCATTCTAATTTAT
>JARWCS010000023.1:978153-992112 GCA_034783895.1 Geukensia demissa | reverse complement strand
GTCAATTCCACCTCGATGATTCAGGGACATCGGCACGATAAAAATATCGGTACGCTCTGCATTTTTTCTCAGTTTTTTCCGTTTGAAATAACATTATATAGCTTGAATTAACCAAACTTTTTATCAGTTCACATGTGTAACTCCTTATTGCTTAAAAAAATTCTTGGGTATCGATGTGTTAAACGAAAAGATGTGGAACTATTTAGGCCACATAACTCACATATATCTAAATGCGTTTAAAATTTCGTAGTGTTATCTATTGAAATAGATGACAACATAGAAAGATTTTGCTAAGCAAAACTTTCAATAAAACCAAAAAGAAGGGGGGGGTTCATAACAAAAGAGAATTTCAAGAATGATACCTATTCTAAAATTATTAATCTTAAAAAATTTTTTAAAAACATGCCAAAATTTATGCCATTCAAATGGTAATTAGTACAAGTATTTGCTTTGTTTTCACTTTAAGAAGCTTTTAGAACCATAAATAAATCATGTTAATAAGTTGTCAAATTAACATTTCCTTCTTCTGTTATGAAATACCTATAAAATTCTCTCAACTTAATTAACTTTATTGTTTGAATTTACCAATGACCCCCTCCACAACACTTGAATATATACCCCCTCCCCACTTTACAACACTCCCAGTAAATAATAATCAAATTGCAATGATTTTATGACCTTTTAATGCCATTATGCCTTGTCTTATCATAATATTAATAGCCCTATCCATGTGGCTTAAGTCAACTGACCAGACCAACATCAAAGGATCTGGACACAATAAAATTGAACTGGTCATTTGTAAACATGTCCTTTTCTAGATAGATTATCATTAGTTTTATTGTCTGTACAATAAATATGTAAATTAATCTAGTGCAGTAAGAGGATTGACAACAATAACCAACCCCCCTTCAATTGTATTCTTTTCACAATTTGTAATCCTGTCATTGTAATTTGCGTTTTAGACTAGATTTATGGTCTTCTGTGTACAGGCAGTTATGTTGTAGGGGATGATAAACATTTGCTCTTTGCAGGCACATACAACAAAATAATTGTACATGTACATTTGGTTTTAATTTGTTTGCATACTCAGGACACATTTTAACAATTTGAGTTGAAGATTGGTTTTAGCATTCATAATGATTGTTTAAAATTTCGATGGCATTCTAGCAATACTTTTCAACAACCAAAATTTTGATTGATTGATTGTTGTTTAACATCCAGCAGTATATATTTCATACATTTTCAGATGAGAAACAAGTTAAAAAAATAAATCAACCAAAATTTGAATACATGAGAATAAGTGTCAAGAGACAATTTACTTAGACATTCCCATATACAAACAAATTATGCTTGAGCATCATGGGGCACACACTCCAATACTTGTTCATGTGTACATAACACATGGTCACCCTAAGTTACCAGTAATATTTTAGGTACAGGAATGAAATAATCTGGTTTTTGACCTGCACATTACAAAACTGCAAGTGTCCAGCATACCAATCTTTTTTTGAGGAAACTTTATGTTCAGAATCTGCCTAATTACACAGTTTTGAATGAAGAATTACTTTGTGACTGAAGGCAGTAAACTAATCTTAATTGATGTTAGTCATTATTTATTCAAGTGTAAAATTGGATCAGGATTTGAAAGTTTTGTAAAGGTACTCCCAACTGGTGACCCACTGGGGTTTTAATACAATTTTAAATGAATTTTGTGTAACAGCTTGAGTTGTCCTTAAATTCATCATTTATGGTAGCGTTACCACTGACATATAGCTTCCATTTAAATTTATCACGAAGTTATAAAATTCATAGATCTTTTCAATGAATAGAAAATCAGTATAACCCCCAATTTTCAAGTGGCATTACTTTGCTGCTGTCACTGACATGTCTGGGATGAATTTTTTGGACTACTTGACTAAACTCCCAAAATAGGTTTCCAGAAAATTTTAATGGACTATAAATTGGACCAGCCAGGGCTACAAATAGACTTCTTTTTTCATTGTTGACAAAACAAATTTTGCAATCAAAATCAAGCATTATTTAAAACTGACCTCCGGCTGTCTACATGTATAACTAAACTATCGGTCCAAAACCTGCTGTTAATGCTTAAGGATTTAAAACAGGAATAAGTGTGGACATATATCTGACCACCCCCTTAGGATCAGACGGGATAAGGATCTGGACTGATTAAATCTCCTCTCTTCTTACACAGCATGAAAACATGTGTCTTATTAATACTTTTTTAATTCATGTAAGCTCCTCTTCCTGTTTACAAAAGAAGAATCTTTCTTACAAAGATAATTTTCATCAATTCAGTGTTCAAGCTAGCCCATAATGAAGGGTTGAAGCACCCTCTGCCCTTTGTATGTCTGAGATGCAATTACATTTTAAAAAGCTCATTTTCAATGAAAATAAAGGGCTAGGAAGTTGAGCATGTTTTCAATTATAGAACATAGTGACCATAAATAACAAAATACAGTATATTTGGTATTTTATCTGGGATATCAATTTTAGTTGGGCCTTTTCATTTTTAGTGCAGTTGCACCCTTCTGCCCTTAAATTCTAGCTGGAACACTAATTAAACCTTAAGTAATTCCTTATGGCCTGGTAATAACAAAATCAAGGAGCATGTTGGTCTATACTGTCTGTCATCTGGACTGACAATAAACCAACTATGTTGACTTTTGTCAGTATTGACCAACAGGACAACCAGGGGTCTGGTTTTGGAAGGTATCTTAGGGCTAAGATATGTCTTTGTCCATTTAAATAACATTGATTTAGGATGTTGTAACGTTAAGACAGCTTTGAAAACCATGCCCCAGATTTGTCATTCCCTGGTCTTGAGGAAAACTAGCTCAACACAACTCTGATGTTGAGTCCTATGATCTGTATAATTTTTTCCCTGTCATGTTTGTTTACAACCAGTTGTTAATTGTCGGTAACTGAAAGGTTACATATTTTAAATCTAGGTTTTTCAGTATTTATGATGAAACCTTTTTTGTAACATGTTATGTAATAAAATGTTGTTGTTTTATTTTAATATTAACTCTACATGGGAAAAAGCGACAAATTCCAAGTTTATATTAACAGACCACGAACACTAGTATTGGTATTTGAAAGGCAACATACTCACAACCATTTTAAACCTTTTAAATTTCCATATGGTACTATTTTCTACTTTACCTCTGAGAGTGGACTCGAGTCACTATTATACAAGTCTGCAATTGTCAAATTTGTCATTTTCATCTTCAACACTGTCGTACATGTAAATCATTGATAAAAATTTCAAAGTTTGTTAAATCCAAGGATGTTAACTCATGAACCAATGGATAAACCCAAATATTTCACATCATGAATTATTCTGCTATTCTATTCAGAAAGTATTCTCAGGCTTAATAAATATTAAAATCCAAAATAAATGAAAATATTCACAAATTGTCTGTAATTTTATCTCTCCATCTTTCTGAGTCTTCTTATCATAATGCAATGAAATTTAATATCCACTGAAGCATCCAGGCTGTTGACCACTAAATGGCTTCTTTTACTGATAAACTAATCAAAATCCAATTTATCTGTTTGCCATTGACTAATTAATGATGTCATTTACAAAATACAAAGTTTTCACATGTTGTAGATAAAATATAGGCTATCTATAAGTTAAAAACACACAAACAAACTAAACACATTCATTTACAGTTTCAGTGAAACAAAGTATAACAATTGATGTTTGAACTATGCAACATAAAATTTGATTGGTCACTTTATTTACCAATTGACCAATCAGATAGGATAATCTGGATGACAACATGGGGAACACCTGTCGTCTGCCAGCTGTAGGGAATTCCTTTAGAATAGAACTTCAGGTAGTTGTATAAATATTCACACATGCTCCATAAAAAGAAAAGATCAAAGAGACTATGATTAAATTGCAGGTAACTTAGAAAACAAGTTATACCCCAAAAAAGACAGGTGATCACAGGGTGCTATTGTAAATATAAAAGCACTAATCAGGTGTTATTAATTATTGTATACATGTTAATTTCCTTTGATCTCTTAATTGGAGATTTACACTTACTTACCTTAAGTAACTTATGAGAAGATTAGAAATTTACAAAAACTTTAACCTTTTAAACATTTAATACTAATGTTTAAAAAAATTTTTTTTATCCAAAATAATTTCTAATAATTGGAAAAAATTATTATTTCATGATATTAATCTGGGACAATTTACATAAATCTTCTCCTTTAATAATTTAATCTGATTACAATAAACTTTCAATTATTTCCCAGAGGTATCAATTAATTAATGATACCATTATTATCTAATAACATTTATCTAACAAATATTAATCACCATAATTTTTACTCCCATTTATTTCAACATAAAAATATCATATTTATTTACATAAGCAAAGGTTAATATTTCAAAATTCATGCATTTTATTCTCAAATAATTTGTTCACATTAAAGCCTACATCCATTTTTTACCCTTTACCCTTAGTAGTTAATTTTACCAGGTTAAGTTAATATTGAATGAATATTTTTATCTTATTTAAAAATAAGAAATGGTTAACATGCTCATCTGATATGCCTCATGTTGGAAGGTTTATTATGTCCCAATTCAAACCAAAGACATAAAAATTTACATTTGAGAAAAATTTAGGAGTAAGAGTAAAAACTTAGTTCAGGGGCGGATGCAGGGGGGCAAGGGAGCCCCCCCCCTTTTGAAACACAAAAATGACAAGTCTAGGGTAAATTTAGGTCTTACTCCACATTAGAAATGGAGAAAATTGATGAATCAAGAGGACCACAAAAAGTGGGCCCCCCTTTTCAAAAAGTCTGGATCTGCCTCTGTGGTTAGCTTAAGAGTCAAAATAATGTGTCCAGATAAAGTGGCATGTCCTCCTGAGAACTGTTGCCTTTTGAGGTAAAATTTAAAAATCCAGTTTGCCTTGATACCTTATCATAACTCATATTAATTTTCTGTCATTCTGAATATGCATGAAATATTTTCATTTTGACATTGAACAATCCACCTCAGTCCATAAATCATCCAAAAATAGTCAAAACCTGTCAGCCACATTATCAAAAACTAGGAAGACCTAACATGCTGTCTTTCAGTTTAAGGTAATCTTTTAAAATCAACAAAATTGTTAACTTAATGAAACTTTTGTGATTTATCTTTGGTTTTACCTAAATACAAGTAAACTGCCATATTAGTTACAGCTAATTACCCAGAAAGCGTGCACCAAACCAACTCTAATTATTAAATAAAATATGAGACGAAAGGTCCAAAGAAGTGCATTTATATGTTTTTACAGCAAAAAAAATCTATTGTTCTTCCTACTTGTAATATAAATAATTACAAGTCCGCCTAATGATTTTATTTCATAAAGTACTTAAGCTTTTCACCGAGATCGCTTTCAAACAAAAGATAATTGTTTGAACACTGCACAATGCACTATGTTATTATCAAGAACAAGAATTAAATTTGATCAATTTCATTTGAAAAATTCATTTTTTTTCAACAGTTGTTTGGTTTCCTTATCGATTTCAACAACTATCTACCAAAAGATCACCAAAGACTGAATAAATTTGAGTGAAATTTGAAACCTACACTGATGAAAGAGATAATTAAGCTGAACTAAAATAAGCTCTAATTGGTTGCTGAATCAATGCTACTGCAATTTTAGCTTACACGAAAGGCAAGCAGAACCTGCAACATGTTGAGAGTGACATCAAGCTTGCACGCAATATAATGCCCTTAATACTGGACAAAAAGACTTCCTAAAAGGTAACTACAAAGAGTCACTTTTTCAAAAAAAAATAAACAAGATAAAATGTGTCCATGGGACATGGTTACCATGCACCAGAAAACAGGAAGTAGATATATATGACAGACTCTGATAATGCTTCAGACTAAATATCAAATCAATCAGACATACACAAGCCAAGAAATCTTTGACAAAAATTGACAGACATATGGACATACAGGAAACTTAATTCCCCTGTTGCCTAAAACAGAGCCATAAAAATAAAAATGGCTAGATACAGTCTATTTTTTGTCTCCATAGAATTCAGCAACAGCTCAGTGTGAACAGTTGCAGTTCTTAAATGACAAAAATTTTCAAAACTTTCTCATTTCTCACATGTCCTGCTAAAATCTAGTTGTCAATAGTGCTTACAAAATCATGGTTAACTCTGGTTCATTGTTTAAGTCCGTAATGGGACCTGTAGGAGTTTAAATTCTACTGTCATTTGGTGGGTAGCTGTCTCATGGACAATGATGCCACATCTCCTATTTTTATATTAAATTGAGGTACCCACAGTGTTTGAACTCAGTGAATTCAAAAGATCAAGGTATGACTGTTCTTCCTACCACTTTGACAAACAGCTATTCCAAGAACAAGTCATGGTTGTTATCTGTACAGACCACAGTAGACTACAAAATATATGGCTTGAGACTCCTCATCTTGTATAATAATTCCCAATACATGTAATAAGGTTTGTCTGTTATCTGCCCAAGATTGCTGGGATTCTCTGGGTTCACCCAAGATTTATATTATGTATAGAGAAAAGGGGGATATGGAGTAAATATTCATGACACAAAATTCTTGTATGCACAAGAAAATTCCAAGCAAAGGAACAGCCCTTTGAAAGCTGTTCTTCATATCTGACATATTGTAGAAACTAAGTTGCCTATAACTCAACAAATTTGCATAGTTTATAAATACACAAGTTTTAACAATATAAAACATTTTCTCAAATTTGTGAGTAGCCTGGGTATTTTGCCTCGTATCTTTTATTAATCTTAAAAACCCACACATTTTGTATCAAATCTTTTTGTCAAATACATTTCAAGACCTTCAAACCTGAGTAAACTATGACAAAAACAATCCATGAATAAATACCCCGTCAATTATCTTATCGTGAAATCAGAAATTAGCTAGCAGATGACCTGTGCACCCCAACAGAAGGTTAAATTTGGCAGTAGATAGGTACAAATACGTATCAAAACCCAAATCTGTATCGCCTGAATAAACCCGCACTCTGTCACCGAGTCTTTATTTACATGATTTACAAGCCGACAGTACGATTTATGATCGTCAATAAACCAAGATCACATTACTGAACTGTTTTTTTTTCATTTTTTTCCCATTTTCTGTGTCAATTAGCATGTCTTACGAACTTATTTGAACAAGATAATTAAGTCTTCTATACCTGGATCAGACATGGGTTTTTAACAAACACAATAGAGAAATTCAACTGTTTCCAGTAGGAAACATTTTGCCAGTACACATATTCATTCAATACCTAAATATTTTGCATACTGAATTATGAAAACCCGACAATCCTCCAATTTGTATACTCATGTCAATGTGGAGCAGACTGTGAATACACAACATTTATTTTTTGAAATATTTTATTTTAACTATTTTTACTAAAAACCTTGCAGCATGATATTAATTTCCCTAACAAAACTCTGAATTAGATGATATATATTATACAGTGCTTCTATGTCAGATTAAAGCAATGAAGAGTTATACAATGAAACTAAGGCAAACAGAAATAAATCGCTGAGTAAATAAAGCTGATTGGAACTTGATGAGTAATTTGTGATCAAAATGAAGTACCAATAGGACATCATATAATGCAGAGTAAATTTGATAATGCTTTTATTTTGATTGAACGATTTTTTAAATGCATTAATGTATTTTAGCATGCTAATAACACGGTGTGAAATAAATTGTTCTTCACTTTCTATAAAACAATTATTCTCTGTATAACCAACTCGCCATATCATTTCTCAGCCCTGGACATCAACACATCATTGTTAAGCCTAAACCTACATGTAAATTTATTGAAACATTCCCCCAGAAAACTTTCAGAAAAAATTTTTTTAAGGGAGAAAGTAAAAACTATTGGGCACCCACATTTTGTAACAGAACCTTTAAGAACATTTCAAAATGTTTAAATGGCTCAGTTTCATAAGGTCATCTAGACCAACTTGATTCCAATAATGAATAATAAACCAGATAAAATACTTACATGAAATTTGTCACTTCTGCTTTCTCTTTCTCTCTTCAGTAACTGTTTCTTAACTTTGTCATCGTCCATAGCATTGACATTAATCGTCAGTGGTGAGTACCTTTCCATCGGCAGGGGCTCAATCTTTATATTGGCCGCCATCTTTTACCCCTATAGAAAAAAATTTAGTAAATTATTTCTTAAATCAGCTTTTTGCTAGGATGTTCACTTCACTCCTCCGAGGCTAAAGGATACTTTAGGCTTAATTTCTGTCACATCATGGCAATCAGAATAACAGAATTACAGGATCTTGCACATGCATTGTAATTCGAGGGAACATTTTTTGTACGTTACAAGCAAGGAGCAGTCTTACAACATATACATGTAGGCAATACGTTTGTAGTCTTCAGCGATGCCAACAGGTAAGTTTATGTCAACCACCTAGACTGTTTTGACTACAAATGTATGTTCATGTTCTAGAAAATAATGCTACTTTGAAACAAACTTTTAAAATGATACAGATATGTACAACCTAACTACAGCCTCTTTCACATACATGTTAGTTGTAACATGAACATTGTTGGTCTGTTGAACAACATCTCAAGTCCATTCACTGAATTTTGCATGTTTTTCAGCTTCATTTACCAAATTCCTCATATCAAGTGCACAGGGCACTTTAAATTTTCAAAACAGGGCACTCATATTAGAATCATTCAGAATAGCCTGAAATGAAGAGTTTGTTTTTCCTTCCGGTTTCTTAATATCAAATGGATATTCCTCATAGAATTTTCTGTTCTTCCATTTTATGAAGCTTGCATTCCTAAGATTATGAGGGGTCGCTTAAAGATTTAAAACAAAATAATGAAAAGGGGCACTTTTTACAAGAAATATGGTATTCCAAGAACTGAATAATCTATACAGAAGTTTGTGTGATTGTATATTAACTATTTTTAACAAGCCTCTTTTTATCGCCAGACTGAAAATGCATCACAGACTCTCTATGGCATAATTGCCTATTTAATTTCCTATTGATCTCACTTTTCTCAATTACTTTGTGTAATATTTTACCTATTAAATTTTCATTGATTAGTCATTTAGCTCAATTAGTTTCAGAGACTACTCTATAAATAATATCCTGTGAATGCACCATAAGAACCCACAATACTTGCAGCATATGTGCAAGGATAAAATCGCAATTGATTAAGATTTAGTTAGAATTCAAGTATTTTCTCTAGATTTGTATAGGTTAAGTAGCTTTATTCTGTCAGATTTCACACCTTAGGTATGAATGTTGTCAGCTTTGATGAAAATGATAAATCAGGGACTAAAAGTCACTATGATGTATGGGTTTTTTCATCATACAAGTTTTACTTTATAAATTAAGTATTTAAAATCTCCTATTTCAGCTATTCAATTTCTTGAAACTGTGTACAAATTCTGCCTTCAGATTTTAAAAGCATACAGTAAAGAGCATTTTTTATTTGGGTCAATTTAAAGTTTTTCACAAGGAGTAAGTATTCCACCCTTAAGCTTGTTGAAGGCTTTGTGGAGACCTCTAGATTTGTAAATTACTACACACTCTCGCCCACTTATACTGGACCTCAGATTTTGATCAAAGCATAGTGTGCTACATCTGATTTTGTTACAGAATACATCCACTTTTAAAGGTATAAAAAAGTCACTTTTTAAAAATTTTGACCACATTTGTGTCTGCAAATGGCTGACTTGTAAAGATGGATCACCTCTAACCAGTCAAGATCACATTTCCAAATATAAAATTTCTAAGAGAATTACAGGAAGTGTATCTACACAGTAATTTAACTGAAGTGCCCCCACCCCCCCCAAGCTGCAATGCTACGAATTAAAAATAATGCAGTCTGATCTATATTTAAGTACCAGTATTCAGTTCCCCAAGGACTTTCAGGCCATTGCCAGGATGATTTTAGAAAACCTATCTAGACATGACCTCACACTTAACTTACCTTACACAATTCAACAAAGAGAACAAAGGCAGATTCAAAACAAAAATCTGAGTATGATAATGAACAAAACACTCAATGTGAAAACTGATCCAAATGAATACTTCAAGTTATATCATGCTGATAACTTCATGATCTTTTAAGAAACCATCTGACAAAACTCATCATATTTTTTAAAACATTTCTCCATCTGTTTACTTCTGTTATCATACCTATTTCCTTAAAATTCTATTTTTTACAGAAATTTGGAAATCTGACTCCCAATTAGTTAAGCAAAAGTTCAGCAGGCTTACAAAAAACTCAAATGTTTTAACAGATAGATGTTTCTATTTTTGATGAAAAAGCATGTTGAGAAGGATTGTTTCCAGAAAGTTTTAGTCTTAAAGTTTAACCAATGTTTCCTGTTATGTGTGCCAGCCAGAAAAAAAGTTCATATTCTTATACATTTTTTTCAGTTAGAAATGGGTTTTCTCCAAGTCAGAACCTACACTTAAAAATCCTCCTTGAAGTTTACAGTTTTGCAAGCTATGCAGTCATCAACTGTAGCACAGGTGTCAATAAACCAAAACTAGTGAAATTTGCTGTTAGGTATATTTTCAACAGCCTTATTTAGAAAATTGCATTGACCAGAAAATGATACCTTTTCTTGTTTTAATTTTGAACATGTTATCAGACGTTATAATATCTACATGTACATGAGATGCAAGTATCCCATGAGAAAATTCTCTTTACTTCGATTTCGACTGGCGATGGTACAGATGAAAGTGAAATAAAATTCTTTTTGGCCTTATTAGATTTAGAAAAAAATTATTCCTGGATTTTTGTAGAGAAATCCAATTAGTCACCAAAAGTGAGACCCCCCCCCCCCCCTTATTTGTTACAGACTTGTTTCTAAGGACACCATCGATCCCCACACATAGTTTCCCCTTTCTGTAATAAAACAAAGACATCAACTGATAAAATAAAAATGCTAGTATATCTTTGAAATTCAATCTCTACCAAATTTTAATCATGTTAATTTTCATTAAAAATTCACATAACATGTTGAAATCTAAATCAGCTTTAAATTTTTACATATAAATAAAAAGTTCTGGATATCCCAAAACTACAAATCCAAGCTTTCCCCCAATATTCTTTCAAAAATATTTTTAACTCACTTCTACCTGTTTATTTGACCAGAAGCCATGTCCTTTGTACACAGAGAGAATTAAATGTCCAAAATATTAGTCACTCCAGTCAAATTCTACAAATCCTAAAGGTCCATCAGTTCACAGCCGAGATAAAAAATAATCTGCCTACTTGCAAATTTTCTGTAAGGCAGATAGGCTTTTTTGTTCCACAGATGATTTTATCAAAATAACTCCTCACAGGTAACTAAAGCAATACACATCCAAAGCTATTACTGGCAATACACAATTTGAAACTGACTACTTCAGATTATCACCTGACCTAGTTTTCTTGTAAACATTACCATACATTAAACAAACACATCCTGTGATTTACAATTTGACTGTTGTTACACCTTTCGCTTACCTGAAGACCCACATAATGTTCGTGTCACGTAACTTCTCCGCCCCTAACTGACGGTAAGGCTTGTCGTACTGGTCACAAAACTGACAAGGATTTCAATAGAACCATCACACCATAGCCAACTTTAGAAACCAAAGACTGATTGATAATGAGTGGTTTAGTAATGGGATAAAAATGTTCAATTTAATCAAGATACACCAAGGTTAAGTCATTGTTACCTGCTAAAAATATCTAAAGAGTTTCCGGTTTATAATATAATCATATCAAGACAAAGACCACTAATTAGGATTTTTAAAGTTCAAAGCTTGACTTACTTTTACTGTTGCAATTGCAGACTAGCTAAAAAGTTTTTTTGTTGTACATTTTGCCAGGCACATTTCAAATTGTAAAGCCTGGCAAAACAAAGATACAATGCTCAGTCAAGTCAGAAATTGTTATTAGCCAAAACAGGATGTGTCCCTAAAATTTTTAGCTAAAACTTTTTTGTGAGGTGGATGGGGTGTGGGTATTACTAGTAGACACTTTTCATGTGCGTGTGTGATTCAGCTGGGGTCCATAAAGGGAGTCAAATTAAACCTTTGATTCAGTCTGGAACAAAAAACCTCTTATCAGGTTTTGAGAAACCCCCAAGCAAATTTCAAGTAGATTGCTTTTCACATGGACTTTCAATAGTTCCCAGGACTTTTGGCTGAATATGAAGACAATAGATGTACATGTATGTATCCTGTATCTTATCTTTTTATATTGCATCCTTTTTTCAAACTTATATCAATTCAAAAATTAAGACAATGGACATCTAAACAGATTTTGAAAACAAGATGTGAACATTCAAGTCTGGCTGACTAAATGGTTCATATTTATAAGAATCATTAATTTGTCCCTAATATTTTTAATGTAAATTGTATATACATTATATAATTCAAATCCTCTTATTTTGCTCAGCACTCAAATACAATAAGTGCCCGAGAAACCATATTATGCAATATCAGAATTCCAAATTGTACCTCAACAGTGCATTTATCGCTGCACTTCATTTTAAAATTCTCCCATTTCAATTTTTTACACCCTCTTTTCTATCTCATAAAGAAATAATCTGAATTTAAAAGCCTTTTATCATAAATTACAGCTAAGCATATATCTTCAAAATCTAATACACAGGCTGAACAATAACCCTGTTTCATTAGTTTTATTGGATGAATGGAGGGCAATAATTTTAATTGTTGGCCTTCCAGCCAATTGTCCTTAAAAAGACAGGAAAACCAGTCATAAAATGTAATTACATGATTTATTACCATAAAACTTGACAAAATATAACTTTTCAGACTAAAAAGAAATAATAAATAAAATTTATTGGGGGGATTAGTACTACCTATCAAAAACTATGACTGGCTTAATTTTTGAAGATGAAGGACAAGTGTGCCTTTACAATGAAACCAAATTGTCTTAAAATGATTTTTTTATCCAAATGCCTCAAAGTTGTAGTAAAAAACTTGTTTACTAAATAAAGGCAAATGAATGAGATGAACATTTTTCTCCTTGAATGCAGGAAAACAATTCTCTATTTAAAATTACATGTACATGTATTTACATTTTCGCAGCAGAACGAACTTTTGTAGTGTAAGGGCTCATTTATACTTCAAGAGAGATCGTAGAGCAACAATTGCTGGGTATTTCTTCTTGTTGTGTTTCATTTTTACTTTTATTCTCAGTGAAAAATCCTGTGACAATCTTTAATAACATGATAAAGTTTAAAAGTGCCCTTAGAGTTTTAATTTCACCAAGCTTCTGGAATATGGTAAAGCATATCGTACAAGTCCATTAGTAAAACTGGGGGAAAATTTCTGTAATTTGTAATACATATCTGTATATAAAGCCTCTGTATCCCACATGTACATTGTACAATCCAATAGAGTGACCAAATTTCTTCGTTTTTTTCCCGAATTTTGCTGTACAGGCTTCAAGCATCATGCAAATTTCAACAATCAAAGGGGGTATTGATTACAGTCTCTTGATTTGCAGACAGATCACACACCAAAACAATATCTGTCTACTGAGAATTAATAAAAACCTGTATAGAAAAGACAGCTCATTATAACACCAGAATTTGACCTCAAATTTGTAATCTTTGCATTTCCCATTTATGAATCAAGAGGTTCTCAAAAGGTAAGATTAGGCAGATTCAGAGAATTTTTTTTTAAACAAAAAATATATTTTTTTCCTTTACAATGATGTGACACAAATTTACCAGACACCTGCACATTAAGAAAACTGTTAACTTAATATCAGACTATCAGACTTCTGACAGACAGAATTTTAATCAGTAAGGCCATGTTAGAACAGGACTTTCAACTCTTGGGGGGGGGGGGGTATGGTTTTTCACAACAAAAAAATATAATACATTGTACATACTTTATTGCAAATT
>JARWCS010000023.1:948553-970103 GCA_034783895.1 Geukensia demissa | reverse complement strand
TTTATAAAAATGGTTAACACAAACGTACTTAAGATTTGTAAGAGTTATGTCCCTTAACATGAGTCTACCTCCTTAAGAATGTGAATAAAATGATGATTTTCATACAGGTTTTTAAAGTCAATTATAAAATTCTGAACACACTAAACTGAATTCATTTAAACATAACAAGAATTATTTGACAATGGAAGGTATTTTTCATAAATAACCTCAATAAATTATACACAAACGTTTACTGCGTAGCTGTGCACAAACTGTACATTATAAACACAGAATATTCATATTTACACTGACTAGAGATTTTTCATCCTCCTTGCAAGGAGTTATCTCCCTCTAAAGAGATTAACTTCCCCTTTTCTACAATTCGAGATTTGCACTCCTCCCTGCAAAGGGTTACTTCCCTTTAAAAACAGAGTTAACTCCCCTACAAAGACAGCCTGGTTTCTTTACAAGTAATACATGAAAAACTTAAACAAAAACAAGGTTTTTGATTATACAAAGGTTTGATTGAACAAGATAACCTACATCTAAAGCTAGTTATATAACAAGCACCTTGCACAAAAATAATTTAATAATATCATAATGGTAATACTGAGATTGATAATGTATAATAACAAAAACAAGAAAATACTGATTGGTGGGTATTATTGGCACAAAATAGAAATAAAATGTGTCATACTGAACGGTGGACAAGAAAATTTCTTAATTCGTTTTATTTGGCACAAAGAAAATACTGGTGGATAAGCAAAAAATGTGGAAGGACATATTTGGCACTATGAAAATTCTGTAGGTGGGCAAGAAATAATGTGAAGGGACATTTATTGGCACTATAATAATACTGAAGACAGTCAAGAAATACTATGCATGGAAAATACTTAGCACTTAAAAAAAACAAACTGAAGATTCGCAATGTGTTGACGATATAACTCCATTCTAGAGATTCCTTTAACTGTATATTATGATTGGCAAATAGAATAATTTAGTTATTTTATAGAGAAAAACAATATTGGCACAAAAATGGCAAAAAAATTGAAAAAAGTTTTCATCTTTGGCAAGACTGGTGGGAATAAAATGTCATTACATTGTCACTACAATAATTACAAAAAATTAATAATTGGCACTTAATAAAGAACTGCTAAAATAAACCTGAATATACAAACAACTGTGATTGGCATACTGAAGTTACACCGAAAAGCAGTGTATAAAGAGTATTTCTGTTAACTTGGCATAAATGAAATGTTTGAGATATTTCTTGGAAAAGATTTCTTCCAAATAATGTAGAAAAATTCCCCATGCTAAAACCACTTCAAAATCTTAAGCAATAAAAACTTTTGGAAGTTTTTTTTTTTTAGATTTGCTTTGAATAATATTGGCACAAACTGAATACAATAGTAGAAGATAATACTGATGAACAATTGGCACAATTTGAAACAGACTTCGGAAAACAACACTGAGTACGTAAACAATTTTATGGTGACTTTAAAAACTTGGCAAAACTTCGGAATCTTAACAAGTGACCTTTGAACTGTGTCAAAACATGAAATAAACAACTAACAACAATAACAAGACAGGAAGACATTGAATTATAATACTGATCTGGTTAGATGTCAGGTAACTATGGTAACTTGTATCCACAGCAACCTCAATTGAAAAAATCATCCATCCATAAAATATACCAACACTGATTTTGATTATACCTGCATATAATTATCATTCAAAGTTGGAAAATTCTTCCAAGAACTACCCTAACATATAAACGCACACATATATATATACACATATTTAAATAATAATACTATATAACATAGATTGCACATTTTGACCTTTGCTCTGCCAGATTTGACTAGATGAACAAGCACCAAGACAAAACTAAGTAACAAATAAAATCGCTTACAGGAATACAAAAGAAACGCACCCCGACACATATCCAAAATTCCAGACACAAAACACACACATACAAATCAATAACACAAAACACACATACAGAGCTATAAGATCAAACACTAGACCCATATACACATAAAACTGCACACATTTACACATAAAACCCTAAGAATATCCCATAACACACACACCCTTACACAAAATCAAACATACCCTGATTTACCGAGTAAAACGCACCTTTAAATACAAACCCACTAGATATATAGGGACCTTATATACACATAAATTTTAACTCTTGTGTTATAGGGACTACTTACACAAACTTGTGTAACACTGAGAAACAGAAACAACAACGCTAACAAAAACACTAAAGACAGACCGACAGACAGGCTTTGGCACACCAGAATTCACCTTAGCTTATCTGGGTTACGCCCTGACAAGATTTTGGCACAAAGGGATTAATCATACAACAGTTCTAGTCCCCCAGTTGGTCATTTTATCTGGAATAACCACTTAGAAAATGACTTCACTTGACTAGGTTATTGCACTTTCTTAAAATATTGCTTTTATTAAAATAATAACTAGCAAATGTGAAATTTGAAAAAAAATAAATTTAAGAAGATATAAATGATTACAGTAATTTTAATTTATAGAATAGGGCCAAAGTATGACATAAATTTTTTTTAAAAGTATAGACAAAGATTTTAAAATGGAACGATATGTGAAAAAATTTCTGGAAATATAAAAATCTAACAATTTTTTTTAAATTCAGCCAAAAAATAGAAAAACTCAAGACTTTTTTTTTAAATTCAGCCAAAAAAAAAGCAATATTTTACATACCTTCAGTCTGGGACTATCAAACTGTTTGTAAGAAGTAAAAGTAAATATATACAACAGTTAATACTATAACATCTTGTTCAATCAAACCTTTTAAGACACATAAACAAAAATATCTCTTTGGCAGTAGATTACATTCTAATATGCACTTTTGAGTATTTGTTACAGTGATAAATAATATAAAATTTAAGGATTTGGTTCATGTCTCTATTTGGCACATTCAACTGATAAATATTCTGCTTAAAATACTGATTGTAAGTTCATTTGAGATTTCAATGGAAGTACTGGTTGTCAAAAAAGTAATTTTAATGAAAAATGCAATAATTATAATGTAAAATAATAAATCTGGAAGACAAAATTTTGATTTAGCAGAAAAATAATTCAGTGGCAAAACATTTTTTTGCATTAAAACCTGGAATGCATGTAATTAAAATTTGCTGAAATTCTTCAATTACGGACAAGTTTGATTAAAATGGATTTAAATTTATTTTTATCAATAAAATGTTTTTAAAAACTAGGATGGCATTTATTCTGAGAATTCTTATATTTTTTTGGCACAATAATATACTGGGGGAAGAAATGAGCACAATTTGTGAAATAACTTAAAGTTAAAGTTTTATATACATTATTCTATTCTTATATTACAGAAATGTATGTCAATAAATTATTAAATGTACGAATACATTTTAAGCACTAACAAGTCTGCATCCTATAATTAATGAAGATACACATTTAACTGTCTTTATGCATGCAAGCAAGTCTAGGAAATTTTACAGAAATATACATCAAAACAGCATAAAAAATTGCCATTTTAAAAATTCATTGAGTATTATGAGTCAGGATTACTGATTGGCTGAACCGCAAGGTTACCATGCCAACAAATACTATATTTCATGCAATATTTACAACATTTTTATGTTACTGTGGTCCCATATTAAATATGAAATTTATGTCATGGTTCTTCGTGAAATTAACAAATATTTACATCTCAACCTAACAAAAATATACAAACATTTTAAATTACCTCCCTTGTATCATAAAAATTTTTGAGACATGGCGAATAGTTTTTGGAATGGATTAACTTCAATAAAAATGAGATGTTTAACAAGTGACAGTCAGACAACAAAAAATTGGGGTTTTTATGGGGAAATTATGCTCTAACAAAACAAATAACTTTGGATAAAAACAAAATCACTTAAATGTTTTTATGGGACAATTGAAACTAAGAATGAAATATGTGACCCTTATGTGTACCTCGAATTTTCACAAAAATCATTAACAGTAAGCACTAACAAACAATAAAATGAAATGCTCTTTGAACTCATGGCAGACATGAAAATTGACAATAATTTTCATTTAACTTTCCATGACAACACAAAATGTCATTTTTACACATTTTTCACTCGAAAATGTCTTATTGCACATAAATATTGAGTTTCTTAGTGTCATGAATGTTTCTAAATATAGATATTTCTATGACGACAACAGACTGTTTCTATGCCAACCAGGTGACTAAATGGTACAGTTAAACTCCTCACGTGTCGGCTTGCAGTACTTGTAACGATGGTTCATGTGTTGGCTGTAGGATCCTGAATGGCTGAATCTCTTACCACACTTCTTACATTGAAACGGTTTCTCACCACTGTGTAGACGTCGGTGCTCAGTCAAGTGGTGCTTGTGCTTGAAGGCCTTGTGGCAGATTTCACAGTTAAAAGGTCGAGCACCTGAAAATGTAATTATAATATATATATATATATATAACTATCAATAATAAAACATAAATGTTATTTTTTTCAAACTTAAACAAGCATTAAAATTTGTTGATCTTCACTTTTCACTTAATCAGGGGTGGCTAAAACACCATGTGTGTCTTGAATAGATATTTTCAGTTAAATTTAGTGTTGTAAACATGTTATAAAATTTAAATTATTTGAACAATCTTTGAATGTAGGTAGTTCCAATTGGTTTCTAGTAGCTACCAAAATTTGACTGTACATATTAGCTGAAATGCCTCTCAAACAGAAAATAGGCCTATAAATTGTTTTTGTTCTTAATTTGATGATAAATTCTTTATTGGTAAATAAATGGGTTTCATCATTAATGAGAACAGGTGATAAGGTTTTGTTTATATTACATTTTACATAATCATTTGCATAGTAAAGTCTCCAAAAATAAAGTTTCACTATCAGCCGATTCAGGTAAGGTGCAATTATAAATCAAACTTTGTACAAATTACCAGTAATCTTAAACATGTTTAAGGGGAGGTAACTTAACATTTAGTGGCAGCAATATGCCTCAGTATTTATTCCCTATTAAAACACATTATATAAAACCAATGAAAGATAAAAATGTCACTTTAAGGGAATAAATGTTACATCTATTCCCCAACCAAATCCAATGTTTAATTTTTTTGCCAAAATCCATGAATAAATTTGCAGCACATCCTCGTATCGCCTTTTCATCTCAGCCTCTCCACCCCCCCTCCCCCAAAAAGAAAAATGTATATATATATATATACCTTTTTATTAACCATCTTTCACAAACCTACCTGAATGCTCATATTTATGGCGGGCCAGGGAACTCTGTTTACTGAACATCTTCTTACACTGGTCACAACCATACAACCCATCGTCGGCCTCCATACGGTGGTTCTTCCAGGAACGACGTTTCTTACGGTATGGGTGGTCTTCATCTAACAAGGCATCATCAAGGTCTAGTTGTATCTCCTCAGACTCCATCTGTAGAATCAAAGAACATGGTCAACAAATTTTGTTTGTGAAAAATTTTTAATATTTTACATTGCATATGATAAAAAAATCAATCTAATTGGTAGATAATTAATCTTGTTTGTAGGTTGAAATCAAACTCCATGAAAAGTTAAGTACTTCTCCTGTGATAGACAGTATTTAAAATAAGACAAATTTTAATTCATCTTTTTTTTCCTGAGATGTCATACAAATTACTATGATGAAGCGCTATTACAGTGCACTCCCTTTATAATGCCATGTGTGGGACCAGGCCAAATTTTGGAGATATGGGAGGGTGGCAATACATCAAGGAAGTACATTTATTATTAATGTATTTATATGTAACCTTAAGAAATTTTAGAAAAAGAGACCTGAAAAATGTGGTGATATGAGGGACAGCCATTATAGAGTGGCAGTACAACAAAGGTGCACAGTTAATGCATGATCTGTTCATCTTTGTTCTCTTTTATCATACCAAGTATAGAATGAACACAATAAAAGAAAAATTTTGACAATTTGAAATTTTTTTTTTAAAAATTGCAAAAATTTGAATTGTAAACTGTATTTTGTGAAACCAACTTTAATTTTAACTCTTAATATTCTTATACAATTTAAGTGTGCAATTCTATCTGTGATGTTATGTAGCAAATTAAAACCAATCAAGTTCTGCCAAAATATAGCTTTAAAATTGACAAAATTGAAAATTTTAGGTATTTGTTCCTATAAAACTTTTTGTACAAAATTACTATTTATAATTTATCCAAATTGCACACTTAGCTAAAAATGGGAAAATCTCATTAAAATTGTCTTTTGTATTTTTGCTGAATAACCTTTTTTTACGTTGATAAATACATTTTTGGAAAAAAATTAAAACACACACATTTAAATTTTATAACAGTTTCTATGAGAGTTTCAATCACAAATAAGGAACTAAACTCAAACATGATTTTCCCATTTTTGCACACAAAAAAAAAACACTTGGCAAAGTTGTCCAACATATACCAGAGGCATACATCTCCTTAAACTGGTCACACTGTCAAAACCTTAACTAGTCTTACATCCATTTCATCTGGTTACAGATTCATCTCGCTAAGAGATCAGAAGTACCAAAATTTCCTTTCATTACAATCATGTTCCTTTGGACCAAATTAGTTCTTCACACCACTCGTAATTCATGAACAAAATGCCTTTTTTATCTTTATTTTTTAAAAAGCAAAATTCTTTTTTTAAATTATTTTGCCCAAAAATTTGCCTTATTGACAATTGATGTCCATTTGAAAATTTTCAGCTCAAAAGGTTTGATTTTTTTTAAATTATAAATTTCACCTAATAAAATTTGTATGAAACTTGTTAGTAAAATTTCTAGTTACATTCAAACACCTAACGATAGTATACCTAATTTATCATGCCAAATTTTGCATCCACAATAATAATGAAATTGATTAGTAAAAATATGAAACAGATTTGATGAAATTTATGGCGATGAAATGATGTAACACACATATTGAGATTCTGATAGCATGCAGTTAAAACATTTTGGTGACACACAGCCGTAGGTATTGTGAAGGTAACGGTTGCCATGCATTTTCTAACTACAGGTAAAAAGGTTAAAAATAGGGATACAGACATAGTCACGTTCTACCTGACGCCATGACTTCTTCCGCATACGCTTCATCTTGATGTCACCATCGATGGTCAGGTTGGCTCGGTCTGCTAGGCTAACTTCAGCAAGGGTGGCTAAGTTGTGGGTGGCATGCTCCATTGCTGTGTCAAAGTGGACCCCGTTGTACTGTGACCTGTGGTTTCCATGGTAACTGTCACTACTACAACTGCTATCGCTTTGGCTATCGTCTTCATCATCTTTTGGTAAGTTGCGACCCTGGTGTATCTTACTGATGGCAAGATGAACCTTCTGCTGAAGTGAAATTGTAATGTTGTTGGTATCGGGTCGACTGTAAGGGTGATACATCGGATGAGATGACGTGATGATAGCTGGTTCACATGTCGGAATAATCTTGGTGTTGATGTGTGCTGGTGACTGCTGGATCATGGCTGGTGTTGAGGTGACGATTGGGTTACCAAGGAAGTAGCCAGGGAACAGACCTTCTTGTTGCATGTACTTGTAGATGGAGCTGCTCTGGAGTTTACCGTCCATGGGATAACCATGTGGTGGTGTCTTCATAAACATACTGTTTTTAAGGCTGTCACTCAAAAGTTTGGTGGCATGTTCTAGGTTGGGTTTTGACGTCTGCTGTGGTGAAACTTCTTGCTTGGTGCTCAGGTTCAGGACTTCATCTTTAGACTGGCTGCTGACAGGTGGCGTGGTACTAGAAGCTGGACTGTTACTGTTGCTGTGTGCTGGAGCAGGCTTGGTACTCAAATCTAGAGGTTGTTCACCAGATGGTGTATTGCTGACTTTCTTGCTGCCTCCATGTGCTGCTACTGGTACTATCGCTGGAGTTGAAGACCTTGAGTCACTTATGGAGTGAGATGGACTTTCCCGCTTGAACCTGGCCATGGATGGGAAGTATGGTACCTCTTTACCACGTCTGCGGTCTCTTGCCCTCATGTTCTGGAACCAGACTTGGACAACTCTCTTGGGAAAACCAATCTCATTACCAATGCGAATTAGCTCGTACTTGCGAGGACGTGGGTTGATGCTATAGTAGGACTTCAAAACATGTAACTGCTCATCACTGATCAAAGACCGCATGCGGAATTTCTTGCTGTCATTCAGGGCATTGTCATCCTTGTCATCTTGGTCTTCTGATTCAGTTTCAGGACTGCCACTGGCCATGGACAAAATGTGACTGTGGTCTGACATGGAACTGCTAGGTGAGTTACGTGGACTACCCTCACTGGTACGCTGGACAATGTCTTTGTTAAGTTTACAGATGTAACGCTCGTGCTGATGTAGACTGACAGGACTGCTGAATACTTCATCACAGTATCGACAGGAGAGTGTCTCTGACTTCTCGTCACTAGTGGTCACATCTGATGAAGTAGACTGGTTGGTTTTACTCTCGTCACTGCTGACATTACTACTAGTTGTTTGTTCGTCTTTCTTGCAGATGTATCTCTCATGTTGATGACAGTCAACGGCACTTGTAAAGACCTCACAGCAGAACTTGCACTTGTAGGTTTCAACGACAGTTGGTAGTGGTGTTGGTGCCTGTGGTGACTGGTTACTGGTTTCTTTCTTTTGAATGACTGGTTCTGGTTTTGTAGTTGTAGAATCAGCACTGACAACTTTAGTGTTAGAGTTGACATCTGGTGAGATCTGTTTGGAAGCCATTACAAAACTTGCAGGAGCAGATGAGGACTGTGGAATGGCTAATGACTGTGGTAACAATGATGTCATGACTGGTCTGATGGTATGGTGTGATACAGGGTACATCTGAAAAAATCTGGCACCTGCTGGTGAACAGAAGGCAGGAAGTCCTGGCTTCATCGGGTCGAAATGCATCATGGGATGTGGATAGGAGTGCATAGTGGTGCTGATCCCTGGTCTAATGTTTGCTGTCTGCTGTTCTATTGTAACTGGACAGGTACGGTTCTGGTTCATCACCCAACATTTCTTGGACGTCATGTGACTGCTGTAAGACCCGGAATGGCTGAATCGTTTGGCACAGTTTGGACACTGGAATGGTTTCTCTCCACTGTGGATGCGGATGTGTTCTTTCAAATGGTGCTTGAACTTGAAGGCCTTCCCACAGGTGGGACACTTGAACTTGCGAAGGTCAGTGCTCTCGTCGTGGCTGATCATGTGACGTTGAAGACGGTACACATTGGCAAAAGTCTTGTTGCAGATGTTACATGACTGTGACGTTGGGGAATGCATGGCGAGGTGCTTGTCAAGATGAGATTTGAGTAGGAATGCATCATCACACTTTGGACAGAGGTACTTGACAGGCAGATCTGGGTGGACATCTCTCATGTGGTCTCGTAAAATGTTGAATCGGCTAAATGTCAGCTCACAGTGGGCACACTTCAGGACGATGTCTTCGTCAAGTCCGAAACAGTTTTCTGGAAAAAAGGAGGAAAAATTATAAGTCTTAATGCATACACTTTAATATAGGAGAGCCGTTATCAGTTTTTACCAATATTATTATGAGAAACATATTTAAGGAATGCACAAAAAATTAAAAATATTAGACATTACAAATGCAATCATATATCAAAGTTATCAAAAACACTTCTTTTGAGAAAACAGTATTCCACAACTTTGAAGAAAGATCTCCAAAAGTCAACATTTACAAAGAAAATAAGAATCACCAATTGTACATGTACCCACACAATAAATTATATCAGTTAAAGAGGTTTTTTTCTCACAAAATTGTATTGCCCACGATGATGAAACAAACTACATCTACTGTATTAACTAAATTATTTACAGCAGGTGTGCACACTAAAGTGCACTATACTTATAATAAACCACTTATAATGTTACAGTGAAACATAACTAAACCAAACTCCGGTGACAAACCAAATTTAACCATGGGACTGAATATCAATTTCATTTAAAGTTGTACTGTTTAGGCCATATCAAATTAATTTTTAGATTCTCATCCCCCACCGGACAAAACTTTTTATGTGGTCCTTTTTTTTATTTTGGTTTTACACAAAATCATTTAAATTACATGGAATATTGAGATAATGTGTTCATGACACATATGCCCTTATCCCTACAAAAAGGAAGTAGACAAGTTTAATAAGGGTTCAGTTTTAAAAGGTTTTAATGTAATACATGTATATAATAATAAAAATAATATTAGCTATGTACACATACACATTCATGAAATATCTCCTAAAAATAAGTCGTTTCCTAAAAAAGGAATTAAAACTTTTCTTTGTCAGATATCAAAAATTTTTGTCATCTATCACCTAAGCCACAAAACACCCCATCACCTCAGAAAAACTTGAGGAGCTCTTCAAATAAATATTCCATGAGGTATACTAAGCAGTGTTTTATTTGATATTTCTACAAAATGCATACCAAGAGAATTGTTGGCTCGATCATCATCTTCATCGTCATTGTCACCGTCTTCCCCATCACTGACAGGTTCAGGGTAGACAACCACTGTCTTCGTCTGACTGAGATATTCTTGTAACTTCTGCTCATCATTTGACTTCTGGTCAGCCATTTTGGTTGGTGCTGGAATGTCTGTGTTTGTGGAAACTGAAGTGCTGCTCTCTTTTACGGGTGTAGAGGTAACGTCTGTTGGAACAACTTCTGGAGTTACTGTAGAGAAAAGAAAACAATTTTAAAAAGCAGAAAATTTAACAGATTAAACTTAGTGTCATAATTGAGGATTTATTAACTGAAAAGTAGCAATATTTGCGTTTTACATTTTTTGTTATCTTAGGGTACATGACTTTCCTGCAAAATTTCATACCATTGGCATGATAACTGTTACAGAAACTGAGAAATGTGTGTCAAATGACAATCCACAGACTTGTCTAAAAATATGTCTCTGTGAAAAAATGAAATCTATAGTGCATATGTTATAGAATTAAATATGACTTATATGGAATGTTTACATTCATTTTTCTGGAAACAAAAATTAAAAGCACATAATTTGTTTAACATGTTCTAACAATACGTAATGACCCAAAACCAAATATCTTAATGTTTTCTTGCATGGTTTTGCACAATTGGTCATTCTAAGACAATAGATGAAATATGACTGCAATTAGAATGGTTCAACAATCAAAACTTAATTTATTCTGCTTACATTATAGGTCTAGTCAAAGATGTCCTGCAGATCAAATATGACATATATTTGAAAAAGTTTTAGAAAGCTACCACTTAGAGATGAAGTCATACAGCAAAATTAATCAAGATACACTTGTAGAAACCCTTCAGAATTTAGGTACAAAGAGAAAATACCTTCTTTGATTATGAAGAGGGTCAGTTGCGGGTAAAACTGTATTAAGTTTTTCAATTACACTTTAAAAATTCTGTCATTTTGTAAAACATATGTTGTAAATTTTTCACTACAAATAAATAGAAACTGCAGTCTCCAGTTTTCTTCTCTCAAAAATATGACAACCTGTTAAAAAAATATTAATTTCCTCAATGTGCCTTGTACACAAAATATAGATTTCCTTAAGGTGCCCCTATAAGTGCTTTGCTCTGTACCTGAATTACTTTAGTACTTAACAAATTGTCAACATGAACAACTTATACCTGCATCAAATTTTACTGGTGAAAACTCACAAGCCAGCATAAATAGAGTGTCCAACCTTAATTTTCAGCACCTACCATATACATTAAGTCAAGAACAATTTAAAGTCTGGGATAATATTTTTAAGAGTTTACAATACTAGAGACATTTACTTTTTTTAACTTGGCCTGAACAAATTTTTTTAGGGGAGATTAAGTCTTCCATTTAAGAATAAAATAAATTCTTAAAAAATGTATTCTATACATGTAAAATTTTATTGTCTAAACATTGGAAACACAAAATATGACAAGTATTTTAAAAGTAGCATTTAAAAAATATATAAAGAAATTTATTTGTTTGTCCAAAATATCAATCAGTTTTGAAGTTCCATATTATTCTGTAGAGAACTATACCACAAATGTCTACCAAAAGGAGGAAATTTATAAAAACCTGCAAAATTTAGTTACAATCAGAAAACCTGACAATGAGTTTGAATTTCCAGTGGTCTGCTAATTATTAAAACACCAAAAATATATGACAAATTTTATCCATGTGGCACCAGTATCATAATATTTGCACAATTTTTACATAAAGTTTTTCTTTATTGACTATATTCATCTGCTTTTAGTATCCCCTACCAGCCGCGGATCCAGGATTTTACGTTAGGGGGGGGGGCTGGTCCAGGTCAGTGCCTTGTTAGGGGGCCAGGGGGCGAAACTGTTTTATGCATAGGAACAAAGACACTAACCATCGTTCTGTGATTCTATGTTGTCGTGGTTTTCAGTTGTGTTGTCATGGTTACTGTTGTCATGGTCTATGTCTGTTTTCTGTACTTTACTAGCTGGTTCTAAACTTTCACTTTCAACTGAAAAAATAAGGAGAAAGCTTAATAAAGGGCAATAACTCCTTACATTTATAAAAAAAAAATCCAGTTTGACCTGCAGCTGCCTTTCTTAAAGATTTGAAAGTCTATCTTATTAAAATAATAACCATTTTTGAGGACTGGCTGATTACTATGGCAGTGCAAAAAGACCTTGCAAGCATTTCCTTCAGAGTATCAAAAATGGTAAAATCACTTTTTAGCAGAGCAAAAAAGAAAAACATTTTTTTGACAGATATAATTTCAGACAATACTTGTCACTTATAGAATGGCACCTACTTTATGATAATATGACATAAGTCTGTCTTAAGGGACTGTATGATGCTGGTAAGAAAATTTTCTACATAAGACACCAAATAAACCATGTTCCCATAATGGGTCTGAATGAGATTTGGGAAAATAAGGTTCACAAATTATTCATTCATTTATTTTTCCAAAAATTGGAAGTTATTTCTATAGACAACCTATTTCGATTTATTCCTATCTAAATAATTTAACAGAACTTCTTCAAAAAAAAGCTAAAAAAGTCTTTCCGTTTTGGCATGGTAGAAATCAGAACAAAAATACTTAAATTTTCACAAGTTTGAACTGGACTAAAAATATTAACTCGTACAGAACTGTTGTATCAAACAATGTTTAACAGGAATTTGCTGCATTTGTTAAAATTCTAAAGCACTGAAAATACGGAAAGGCCGCAAAAGTATTGCAATAAGTAGTTGTTTCAGCCATGGGATTTGGCTTCCCATTTCGATTTATTTGTATGGATACGAGTGTTTTTTTGCTAAGTTTGGATATTGGACTTCCTCTGTTTTGGTTCTAATGCTACTGATGAGAGGTTACTCCTTGAAATATGTACATATAGCACACTAAAAATATCCATATTTATTAAAAAACATTAGTAACTTTGTATTTTAACAAAGATATACCTTAAACATGTTAGGTTAATAACCTGTGATTCATCCACTTTTGTTCTTCATCATTTTCTATAATTACATACTAATTAATAACAAATTACGAAAGGGAAAATTACAATTATCATTATAACATGAAATTAAATCTAATCAAGTGTAGTGTCCTGCATCCATGATGTGAGACAGAAATTCAGGTTAATTCACATAAATTGTGCTAACTGGTAGAAATTCAGAAGCAAAATGTCATGGAATGAAATTCACATGACTCAATCAGAAACACATGTGTTTCTCATTAATAAAGGTGCATTAAGCGACATGCAAAAGAACCCTTTGTTTTTTGTAAAAATTTAGTCTAGTAAAATTACATGTAAATCAAAAGTGTCTCACTGGAAACTGATACACATGACTCAATCAGAAACACATGTGTTTCTCATTAGTAAAGGTGCATTAAGCAACATGCAAAAGAACCCTTTGTTTTTTGTCAAAATTTAGTCTAGTAAAATTACATGTAAATCAAAATTGTCTCACTGGAAACTGATACACATGACTCAATCAGAAACACATGTGTTTCTCATTAGTAAAGGTGCATTAAGCGACATGCAAAAGAACCCTTTGTTTTTTGTCAAAATTTAGTAAATCAAAATTGTCTTACTGGAAACTGATACACATGACTCAATAAGAAACATGTGTTTCTCATTAATAAAGGTGCATTAGGAGACACAGCAAAAAATCCTTTGTTTTTGTCAAAATTCAGTCTAGTAAAAATACATGTAAAATCAAATTTATTTACCTCTTGAACACCCATGTGTCTGAGGTTAATCAAGTATTTGTCTAGTCTTGTCAAACAAAATTTCAGAGATCAAGAAATTTAAAAACATTTTAAATTATTAAAAATAAAATGCAAAAAAAACCATAAAGCTAAAGTAGAAATTTCAAATTTTACAAACACCTCAATTCAACTCCCTATAAAATTAAAATCAAATCCAAAATTTTAACGAAAATCTCATCAGCATCTTACACAGTAGCACTTTGTTCCCACAGAATATCAAGTTTCCCCCAAACTTTGGTGACCTAGATAAAACAGACTTACCAAGATGATAAATTCCTGTACAAAATTCCTTCAACATTCTCAAAATCCAACTAATTCATTAACAAGAAAAATCAGAGAACTTCACCTTTCTAAGGGTAAACAACTTTTACCTTAAAATCAAATCTGAACTACCTTAATAATCATGTAAATGTTTGCATAAAGGCTCATCCAGGTGTTGTCCTTTCAATTTAATCACCTCTAGTGATCAGCCAATCAAATTCACACATTGACTTTTCTGCCACCCTCCCCCAGGTTCAGCTGCTTTTCTTCATCAAGGTTGAATTGGGGCTCAATACAGGGACTCACAGGTAAAATTGTGCTACAGGGACATTTTGCGATATATGCTTTCCTTTGAGATTATTTCTGTTTAATGTCACGAGAAACAGTAAATTTTCCATCACAGAGTTTATTTAATGAACAATAAAAAGAAAACTCTTTGGAATAAAAGTATAATATTGGTAGGAAAAATATTATAACATTCAAAAAACTTTCTAAAATTCATTTTATTGCAATGAATTTTTTTTCTAATTACAAATCACAAATGTTTTTTGTCTAAAATAAAAATCACACAATGCCTACATAATATTTAAAATTTTTCAGGGCCATTTACATCCTTTTAATTTTTATAACAATTACATCTCTTCTCCCCTCATTGTACCTCACACCTAACTGTATTTCAAGGTGGAGCTTATTACCTGTCATTTCTACCCAGTATACATCTACCCTCCCAGCTATCCTAACACAAACAAACTTTAACCAATCTCCAACGATCATTTACAATATTGATTTGAACGATCAATACTAACTTCAGAGAAAGCTAAACAAACGCTCCATATTATAGTCAAGCGCTCCTTAACTATGCAGTACCTGAGAGATATTGATTATTCAGCATCATTACTAAAATGTTTATTTAGACACTGAAAAAGATGGGTTATTAAATACAAATTTCGTTATCAAATTTGTAAAGATTTTTTAGCATTTTGTTGACTACAAACTGGAAAGGCCATCGATTTTATGTTGTTTACAAAATCTACACAAGATTAATGTTGTAAGATGATTTAAATTGAGATATTGAATTTTTTGCAGAAATTTGAAATTAAAAAATAGCCTTGTTCAGTGTTTGTATAATTTCTTGGTCTTCTTCTATTTCTGATGGTTAATTGGGATATTCATATCCACACAACTTTTAATAAATTGCATTATTCATATATTTTTTCTTAGGACAGTGGACTCTTAGATTCATTTGCTTGCTTTATAATGTACTTGGTAAGAATGTAAAAATGTTACTTTCTTGTGCATTAATGTTGTCACATGCATTAATTTGTATTTATGACAAATTAAGTTCTTGATTTTTGAATTATCATATTCACAAATCTACTGAATCATAATAAGAATTATTAAATTTATAAAGCATTGAAACCCTTTATTCATTCATTTCTAAATAATTAAATAATTTTCCAGAAAATAACAACAACTTTATTTCTGGATAAAATGTGTGTCAACATAACTTTTCTTCTTAAAACTCATCCATCCTAATTCTTGGCATGCATGGTGAAAAGATTAGGAACTTGAAAACCAAACAAAGTACTGTTAAATCCCACCAGATTAACAGTATCCCACCAAGTACCAAAGAAGGAAGAAACATGTTGAGAATGAGTGTCACTACCTATTAACCAGCACTAACAGGAAATGCAAAAATTATCACCTCATGTTTTCAATACATGTATTTATTTATATATAACAGTAATTTGCTTGTGACATAATCAGTCATGCTACAGGATGAAACGCTTAAAGGTATTAAATATTGTGTGACTGGTGAGGGCTTAGAAAGAAGGAAGAAAACACACACTATCAAGGATGTAGAGAATATACACTTGTAGTTTTATAAAGAAGTTTATTATTTAAAGTACTTGAAATTTTAAATACTTGTGACCTAAATATATCATCAGATTACAATGTTAAAAGGTGTAGTTTCCTGATTGAGTGTTAAATTTAACAAGAACACAAATTTATTACTAGTTTTGCTAAAATTTTATCCCTTTGAATATGATCCGTTCTACATTTCAACGTAAAAATTTGTGGTTAGATATTTTACTCTGAAAGAACAAAATATCATTTAAGTACAGCAAGTTATGAGGAAAATTCCATTTTTGATCTTCATATAAACAAGCAGAAAAACTTATATCCACAACTGTAGAAACAATATTATCCTTGGTACTCTTATTTTTGTTGTTTTCAATCATTGGTTGCTTTAACCAGGAATCCAATATTTTAGAGGTTGGGAGAAGCATGGTATTACTACAAACATAATTTTTTGACTTAGTTTGATGGGGTTTGTTTATTGAAAATCCAAAATTTGTTTATACTTTAAATGATTCTGCATTAAAAAAGAAACCTAGTGATATTTCTCCATACTTATGCCCAATAAAAGCAAATACTAAATCTAGCCAAAAAAAAATCAAATCTTACACAGAATCTAAGAAAACAGAAACAGAAAACTGTGAGATCTGAAGGAACACAGAAGCTTTGTCACATTGTACATAAATCTTCATAAAAATTGAAACAGTTGTTTCTTATCAGTTGATTATACACCAGAAATGACTTTCTACTATCAGCAGACTCTTTTGTTAACTGTTTTCCCTCCCCTGACAGTCGTGTCTCATTAAAATAATTAAATAGAACAAAACTTCTGTTTGGCATGTGGGAAATTATGGCATTACCAGTTTGTTTCTCCACTAATGGATAAAAGGATGAAATTGGAACTTGGTGAAAAATAAACGATATCACAATAAGCCCTACATGGTTTAATTTTATTATTTTCCAAGATTTTCTAAGATGTTGCCCTTCTCTAGGCACTGATTTTCAACTTCAGAAGCCAGCCAATGTTTTCCATCTTGCCATGCATTTTCTGTCACATTTCTTATCTTAATGATATTGGCTTCCTGCGATAAACATTACTTCTTGAAAAAAAATTTAACAAAACAAAATAAAACAGGATTGCGTTTTGCCTCCTCAATACCATAATTGTTGGTAAAGATGAAAAATTTTATTTGTCTATCAAATATTTACATTTCAAAAGTTCAATTGAAAAAAAAATATTGTAGAAATAACATACTTCAAAAACAAATTAAAATTCTGAAGAACTAAATCTTAATAATTGTCAACAAAAGGACCTAATTATTATTCATTAGAAGACATTACATGCCCCATACATTTAAATCCAGACATTAATTTGACCATATACAAGTGCCCCATACATTATATCCATTATTTGGACCATGAATAAAAAAGCAAATACATTATCCCCTGGTCTCCATTCTGACAGGTCTACAGAGGCTACAAGACTACTTAGCATGGTACATTTAACTTAGTTCAATCATTAACTGGCTTAAATCACAATTCCTTATCAGAAATAATGGCCGCTGATCACACCGTAATGAGCTGATTTAATATAGTGATGCTCTGTCAAGTTTGGCTTGGAGATTAGGTCCAGATTTCGTGTGAGAAACCAGTTGACAGAATTGTAAATTTTGCCACCATATTACTTTATTCATATAAATCTCTTAATTTATACTGTTATGTAGTGGGACATTTTATCAACTTTTTAAAGTACTTTGTACAGTTGAATGAAAAAATGAATGAAGTCAAAAACTTCTCCACCCCACCCATGATCCAAGTATGACTCAAGACATTGTTTAAATCTAGATTACAATCAAGATTTCATCATATTTGATGTAGGCCATTGTGCATCTCTTTTCCCCAGAAATTGATGTACATTTAATTCATTCTGAAATAAAAAAAAATTTCAATGTCTTAATAAGTGGGGTGTAACTCATCCCCAACAAGTAATATGGCTGCTCCCCAAGAATGCCTTCAACTTGCAATTTAGTTTGTTTACTAATAATGTTCTTGAAGATCTAAGACCTTACTTTTCTTAATATTATGATTAAATATAATGTGTTTTTTGCATTACAGAACACCATTCAGGAATGACCATGTACCAGTTAGTGTGGAGGGAATTTTTTGTTTTTTTTATATACAAAGCCACCCCATTTAAATGGTCAGAAATAAATTCAAAATGTCCTAAGGTTATTTCATATAAACTTAAAAGTCTACTAGAATAAGATTAAGTGATACAGGATATAGACAAAATAATCAGGTCTCCTTCTTTATGTAAGAGTCAGGTGTCTGAAATTAAATAGTGTCCGCCATTATAAAGTGTTTGAAAGACAATAGAGTCCGAAAACTGAACAAAACACATTGTTGATCATGAAATATTGTCCTCTTGGACTTTCTTAAACATGAAGACCGTCAGGAAACTTTAACACAGAGCACTTTTTTTGGCTTACATTTGCCAATACATGTATATATAGATATAACAAGTTGTGATATAATTCTGGGGATGTGTTAATTTCTTTTAATAATGAAAATCATTTTTGCTGCTTTCAATGACAGCTTATTTTTGTCTGAAAAGGAATGTGTAAAGCTCTATTATAATATTATTTGATATTCATCATTTGTTTAAATGCCCCATAAAAAAGTATGACAATAAAATGTTTATCATCAGGACTATTGAATCTTATAACTATTTCCTTAATGCAGCCATAGACCTCGTAATCATCCGAAAATTACTCTTTACCAAATGCCTAAAATGCCAGTTATGATGTTACACTATCCTTATTATGTTTGATCTACGACTGTTTTTATTTTTCATAACTTTACATTTGCTTTATAATTCGTTTAAATGACATAGTCCACTCAATCGTAACTATGTATTGTCATTTTATTTCGATCGAGGTACCCTATAATCAACCAATCACAAATAGAAACACCCTGTAATTCACCAATCATAATGGCGCATGCTTCAACTTAGGTAGCCTGATATTAGATGTGAGATAGTTTCCGTTATGGCTGGCGATCGTTGCCAATAAAACATTTCATTTGGCAACTGATTGTACTTAATAATTTCATGCCGAATGGTCGTCCATCATAAAGCATGTGTCCTAAATATCTCGGAAATTACATTACGAACATCTCCTCATTATGGGCATTGTCTGTTGGCTTCCTGCTCTTCGAAATAAACTTTCTCTGATCTCAGAAAGAACAAACAATGGAAACTTTATCTTAGTATTGTTCCGTTCTGAAGACATATCACCATAGAAATTGATTTTTATCAAAATTACATTGCCAATCACCGCTTCCTATAAATAACTACCTTATAAACTTATTATGCTGATTAAGGATTTCTATTTAAATAGAGAAAACATGCATACTTAAAACTCTCAGTGGATCAAGATCGACCAATACATCTTCTTAATTGTCAGTTTAAAGACTTTGGATAAAATTTGCATTATTTTGCTTTTACATAATTATGGAAAAATAAAATAGCAGCAGGGACAGCTCTTTCTTCTATACAACAAGACTTCTCAACACATTTTAATGCATAATAATTCAGTCGTCAAGTACAAAAGATATTTGCATAATATTTATGACAAACTACCGTTTCTGCTGAATATGGCAATTAACAACATTTATGGACAATATACATATTTCTACATTCGTTATCGATTTGTCCTTAACAGGAACATTCTATGCTGAATTTTCCGACAATTTAACTGCACCATAATCTCTAATAACCGGTGCAATAAAACATTTACATAAACTTTTTTAGAAAACGGAAATATCAGCTCATAATAAATCTCCTAGATTCCATCATGTAAAAAAATTCAACATCAAATTTCAACAAAAATATCTAAAAAAATTGGGGTTTTTAAGAAAGCATATACAATTTTTATCTTTTCATATAATATCGATCTGCTAACCAGTATAATTACCGAAGCAAAAGTGACGAGAAAATCTAACTGGTAATCTTGCGTCAATGACACGCAATGAAGTACGCTATATATGAATAGTGGAAATACAATCAGATTTTTCCATTTGCCGACTTCACACAGGCCGAGTTGAGAGTAAACATTAAGGCAAACATTCAAAACATTTTCTTCTCATTAACGGAAGACGAGGTGCTAAGTATATTAAATAATCAATACAATTCCCCTTTAGATTTATCGAGTTAAGTTTTATTTCAAAAGATACAATGACTTTTTATAACAAGTGATCTTTCCACTTAAACCCATCCATAACTTTTTGTCATATTTAGACTGTGACTAAACATTTGATAATGACTGAAACATTTGTTTTGAAGATGAAAGGCCTATTCTGACTCTTCTACCCTATGCTGAATAAGGGTAAAACAATTAATACAGTGATGTCAGCTAACAGATGCATAATATTTTTTGAACTACCACAGAAGTGTGACATGGCTTATGACAAATTATTCTTAATACTTATTTAATATTAATATTTCATCAAATGAAGCCATATTTCATTTCCCACTCCTAAATGCCACTTCTGCCTTTTTCAGATAAATTATGAATTAATTAAAAGCCAATTACTGAAATGATGTCTAACATTTTTCTATCTTCAAGTTTTATTTGAAACGAATTTGTCAAATTATCATTATTTCGAAAAAGGTCAAACTTCTCATGATATGCTTTCAAAGTGTCTGCTATATATAAATATGATTTGACAATATAAATTTAAATGCCTTTTTTCTCACAATCAAAGAAAATCACCAACTATACAAGTGGTTAAAACTAAAATCTCATAACCATTTCCAAATTTGTTATTGTGCGTGTCAGTTACTTCCCCTGCCAGACATTTCCAAATTGATCAAGCAAGTGCAACAGTACTGTATTAAATCTTGAGTGATTTTAATATGTGAATATATCCGTGGCACAATGACTGAACAGTTATCTCACTGAGGTTTGTACAGAGAGTAGGTTACCCTCATCCCGGCCTTTTACAGCTTGCTGAAGGGTGTGGACATCTGAAGACGTTTGTAATTTACATGTTTTTGTATGGCTATAACATACCACATTTTCTTTATCTATATTATAACGAAATAATTCCAATACTGGATGTAAGCTGCTTTTTGATTGGACGTTACAAAAAGTTTACACATCGATAAATCCAACTTG
>JARWCS010000023.1:933450-948453 GCA_034783895.1 Geukensia demissa | reverse complement strand
TTATTTAGTTTGTGAGTGATTCGGCCAAGTTTACACATCAATAATTTCCTTCCAAACAGCCTTTATTACTATAATATTGTAGAAGCCAATGAAACAAACATTTTTATATTTTATAGATTAGAACAAACCCAAAAACCAAAACTGGTCATCTTAACTGAAAAACCTTTTCTATAATTTGAAACATTTAGAGACCTGAGACGCAAAAACAGAAAAATATGAAATAGCTATTTCATTACATTGTCTCATTAATTTCATATTTTTGTATATTTTGATCTAATAAGCATAGCAAAGACATCAAGCCGAGTCCCATCTGTCATTTTTTCCACCTTTGTTTTAAGAAACCATAAATAGTGCTTTGCCTCCTTTGCGTTAATTACACCTTACAATACAATAGAATATAACGGGACTTGGGTTATTTTTATAATTCGTAATAACAATAAATACAATTGTCCACCCTTTGATCTTCGTTACAGTTCCACCTCGCTGATCCAAAGAGTAAATGACCGACAGGTTTTAATAATGGTCATCATCTGGCCACATCATATTAACAATGACCGCTTCGTTGACCATCTATTTAAGTTTACAAAATGACTGAAAACATAAAAATTTTATTCCCAAATGATCGTGGAAATATGATTACGGACACCTTTATAATAATAGACTGAAGCTATAAAGGTAACCCATCATCGTGAAATTATTATTTTCAAATTTATTCGGATGATTCAGATAATTATTTTTGTATATTGGATTTCAACATTTGTCATTTTTTGCAAATTGCAGGTATTACATTGACATCAATCATAATTACTGCATATTTTTTGCCATATTTTATATATTATTGCTAATTCAGGACATAAAAATGTTCAAAAATTTGAAGATTATCTGGAAGAAAATTTACAGCTTGAATAAGCAGGTATTTCATTACTAATTCTGTTGTGCCATTTATATTTTATTTTCATTTAAGGCCAAGTATAAACTAAATAAGTAGATTATCATTAAATCTTCACCAAAATCATGAGGTTGGGAGGAATTTATTTTTTTACGTTGTAAATATCTGAAAATGTTTTGATGTCACCTGCATTTAAGGCTCACCAACCTTTCTATTCGTGTATCTCCTGAATATATATCCACGATATTATGAAAACCATCGCTTTTGTGAACAGTTTTTGTCAACATGAGGTAATAAATTCACAATATTGGGAAAGGACATAAAAAAATCTGGAATTAGGGTGTGGCAATTTTTGAGGGGTATGCAGGGATGATAAAATACTTGTTAAATTTACTTGGCCTAATTGCAGGAATTTTTTAATAGGTGTATTTTCCAGTTTGTACAAAGTCAGGATAACAACTATTCAACAAATAAAATAGTTCTATGCATTAAATTTCACCATAAACATGTTTTCCAATTACTGAAATAACCAAACAAATCATAACAAATGACAGCAATGTAAAACAAAAGCATCAACACATAAGCAGAAAGTCCCCTGAGGATGAATTCCATTAGTTTTTGCCCTGTCCTGACAGACATCAAATAAAACAACAGAAACTGACACCCAGCAGCAGAAACCAGATATAATCCTGATAATGGGCTGGTATCCTAATAACAGATAAATCTAATTATAATACATGATTACTTCCTTTGTCCATGGTGTTACCTACTGGTGGGGTTGATATAACTGTTATGTAAGATCTACCCTCAGGGGAGGGACATATGGGCCTGATGTTAACTTCTATTTCTCCCAAGATTAAAAGGTGAACAGTTATTTTCAAACTCTAGTGTTATTACACAAATAGCTAGTCATTTACCTGTAAGCCTGAACATTTCCACAATCCAATTCCTTTCATTCTGACTTAATTTTTTATGTTTCAAGAGAGGAAAATAAATTATTGGTTATGATATTTAAAAATCTCTGATTATAGAGAAATAAGTATCGAATTTTATAAATTTTGAAAATAAAACTTGTAATAACTGTAATTGAAGTGATTATTACAGAAATAATTAACGAATTTTGTAAATTTCGTAAGCAAAAAAAAAAACCTTGCAATAGAAATGTTTCCAATCCTACAGCTTGTTGCACCTCTTCCCAGCAATGTGACATGCAACCAATACATCTTCAATTCATGTATTTTTGTAAAATCACTAGAAACAGAACTTGTGATATGAAACAATTATACAGTGGTCTTATTGAGTTATTCCCATTAGCAAATATGCCCCACACAAGAATCATCTTCTCCCCTCCAAATCCAACCCAATTTCCCTACGAGAGTCCCCCCACATCATGACCAGTGAACCATACTTCTATCAATCATATAAACTGTGTCTAATATCATTCCTCCTGACAGAAATCAATTCTGTTTTATTGAACTATTATCTTTCCTTACAATCTCTTCTTGAGTATTGATGAAATTCAAAGGCAGCCAATGTTCTCAAATTTTTCTTGGTCATAAAAACAGACTGGTTATGATGTGACCTTATTTGTTTTGTATTAAATTGAGTGAAATTTCAGATTTATATTCAAATAGAAATAAGTTGGAACATGCAAACGATGGATAGTTCTGGAAATATAAATTCCATTTCAGCAAAGACATATTTTAATTTTTTAACTAAAATACCAAAGGTCATCAGAATTAAGTAATTTCAGTACAGATAGCATCAACTGACCCATATAGTATGGTCCAATATAGCCTGACATGGAAGCAAGACTTGTTAATCCAGGCATTTTTATATTTTTTTTACAGAGAACCATCTTGAGATACTTTTTCATATTAAAAATTAAAAAATATCAGCATCAAATCTTTTGATTCTGATCTTCAAAGTCTTCAGAAGTCTTTCTTCAGCAGGTAATAAGAGCATTAAATATTTATCCCTTCTTACAAACACCTGTGTAACTATGATTACGATCAAAATCACCTGTCTGTTTAAACATAAAATTAATGACTCTATATTCCAAGCAATTTTCTTTAATATTTAATTTGGACTTGGAAATCTTTTATCTATTGACCTGGGGTTCATGTATAAACCTATATATTCCAACAACATTTTTGTGATAATATATTCAAACTACCGTATCAACAAGTAAAAAGAACTAAGAATATTATGAATATTATTTGCTAACAAGGGCAGATACAGACTGTTCGAATTGTGGGGATCCATTATACAGTATTCCACTAAAAAAAGAAGAATTAAAATTTGGCAAATATTCCCTGTAACTTATTTTAACATGTGAAAATGTGTCCATGGACACGGATGCCCCTGCTCCAGCAAACAGGAAGTAGAGATATGAAGGACCTTATAAAAGAGGGAAGACAGGGTACAACTCCCCCTGATAATGCTATAGACCAAATATCAAATCAATCAGACAAACACAAGCAGAGAAATCTTTAACTAAAAAACTAAATGCACCCGTTGCCTCAAGGTGGGGTAAAAAATTTGTCATTGAGGAACTGTAACAGTGACTTCTTTCCGCCACAAACCTTCTTTCCGGTGGAATATAACACCCTAGGATGTAATTTCCACTACTAAAATACACTAGGAAATTCACGTTGACGGATTAAAGTGCACTAGTGGTTTTTATCCGTTAGACAGAAACAAACAGGTAAACCGGAGCCTAACACCCGGAATGAAACTACTCTTACAGAACCTCCCTTGATCTGTCACTGTGAACATGACCCTGACCACAACATCTCAAAGGACTGGGATTGGGGAGGACCTTAGATCTGTCAACTCTGTCCTAACTTCTACTTGGTAGCTGACAAGCCAAACATCCACATAAATTATTGGGTTTTATCCAATTTTAACTGGCTTTGAAAGCTATTATAAAATAACAAAATTGGGCATTTTACAATATATAATTTGGCATCTCTAAGTCTGAAGTATAGGATCTGTCCTCAGGATGAACCTACGGATCACCTGTGTTTGTTGTCACTGCAGGTTGTGCACTCTTATCCCATGATCTACACCGCCACCACAATGGGAAAACGTACAGTTTGTGTCTCACAAATTATCCAATTCACTCATCTTAACTTTATTTAATGATATAAATTCAATTAATGTTTATTGGAAATCTTTAGAAGTTGGACAATAGTGTCAAAGGCAATTATGTCAGTGAAGGACCTTCGAGGCGATTCCTCTATCTCTCACCTGGCCGATGCAGCCATTATTATTTGAAAACTCAAGTATGTCTAATAAAAAATTCACATCTTAATGATTTCCTTCTGGCAAAGTTTCGTTTCTTCGATTTTAACGAATACAATGTAAAAAGACGAGATTTGAAGAAGTGAAGAGGTTCATTAGCATTCGAACAATGGTCGTGGAAAAAGGGCATGGAAAATAATAAAGGTGACAAAACAGATTTCTTTGTTTCCCGTATCTTGAAATTTCCGAACATTCAAGGAATGATTTAGCGTCTTGCCTCTCCAGATGAATTAATTTTTACCGTCAGTGTAGTAGCTTAAGAATGGCGTGTGCCGTTAATTCACCTGAAGTGGGATAATTTCAGGTTTCGGGTTGCCCGATTAAAGACCACGGCACATGGTGTAGGTCCGTAAGAAAAGAACAGTTACAAAATGAAACAAAAATCCTTACAAATGTATTTTCTGATGAGTTTTTTCTGCCTCACGGCATGTGAACATAAATCTGGGCTCTATAAATGTTTTAATGACTTTAATAATCAGCTGTAAAATAGAGCTTTTTGTTGACATGTCATGACAAAAAGGTAGAGCTGACTGCTGAACAGGACTTGTATTTCATACATTTTTGGTGGACAGGTTTTTTCTATTATTTTACACCATGTGTTACTATATAAGGAAACGAATCCCCCTTTTCTCTATTTCAAAGTTTAAGTAGTAGTTTCAATAGGTGAATCTTGACTTGAAAAAACACTATGAACTGTCCATTAAGTTGTATTCAGGCATAGGTTTCAAATCAGAATTGAGAGGTATTTAAAATACAAAATTACCAATGTTAAATAAATATGGAAAATTTAGGTATACTATATATACATTTCAAGTAGTAACCTCTCATAAGTAGCATTTGAACTGAAACATAGGAGGTCAAAGATTCAAATATAGCAAAAGAAGCACTCGATCCAAACAAATTGAAATGGGAAGCCAAATCCGACAGCAGGGGCAACTACTAAGTGCATTACTTTTCGAGGCCTTTCCGTATTTTCAGTGTTTTTGATGCAGCAAATTTCGGTAAAACTTTGTTCCATAAATTTTATGTCAGACAAGTCTTGACAACTGGGCTGGTGAATACCCTCGGGGACCAATGTTCCACCAGCAGAGGTATCGACCCAGTGGTTTCAAAATACAAAATTATTTTCATCCTGTGGCTTCAGTTACACTTATTAAGTATATGTTAGTAAATTTAGCCATATTCATCCCCCCTTATCTGGCTTCTTGCATTTCATTTCTTCTATTGCTGATGATAAGAATGGATAAGAATGAAAACCAAACTTTTTTTGGTAAAAGTCATAACATTCTTAATTTGAATTTATATAATTTCTTGTGTATTTTTTGTGATTGACTTTTTCTATATTTGCCTGATTCTTAGTAAGAATAGTACTCAATTAAATATAAGTTATTTTTTGTTCTTTGATCTTGTAATACTGGGAGTTTACAGGGGTGCTTAAATATTTCAATCAAAATTAAGGTTTAGGGGTAGTCATAGTGGCCGTGGCACTTAAAACAAGGCATACAGTATTAAAATTCATTATGCTAAACAACCCGTGCTAATTGTTTTATGGCAAGTTTACACTTTTTCTCAAACTTATGGGAATTAATAGCTTTCCCTTTTTAGTTCTCAGATTCTTACCCAAGTATTTTGTATCAAAGGACCATTGTTCCAACACTGAAAGAATTTTTTTCTAAATAAATTTGGAATGAAACTTTTAGTTTTCAGCTGAAATTGTACTTACCAAACTTGCTACTTGTACTTTAAAATTTAACAAATGAAAACCCACTCGAAAAATCATAAAAATTCATACAAAACTCAGATAATTTTATTCATGAACTGATATTTTATGTTTAGAACAAATCCGATCAATTGTCATCTAAATCAAATTACTAACTACAGTTAAAAACCACCTACGGACAAAATGCAAATAGTCTGTCAAATTTTGTCCATGTGCATTTGTACATATCAATTAAGGATATTCTTTATGGATATAATTGTCAAATTTTCCAGATGAAAAACTCTATAAAATAAATGTTCTCAAAACCTACACAATTAGAATCGAGATAAAAAATTCAACGACAGATTTCTGTGGCATTTCTTTTGATTTTAAATGAAGCCCGAAATAAATTTCACTGTCAACAGAGCATATAATCTTTTTTTATCAATTAATTCATCTCTCACAAAAAATAATGACGAGTAAATACCGGTGATCGTATCGTTCGACATAATGTGGGCATTTGCCGAGGTGACAAAAACATAAATTTGTAGCAGTATTCTATTATCATTTTGTATTGTAACGGATCTGCGGCACGCGCTACCTTGCTCCTTTGGGCATTTATTGATATTCAAACAAAGCCAATTGTCACACCTGAACAAGTTTTAATAGAAGTTCATTGAGTCAGGTAAACGGTTCTTGTCCCCTGGAGAATACGCTCTTAATAATTCTCCATCTGTACAGCTTTCTCTGTTAAAGATTTTTTCCTTTTCTTCCAATAAACCACTCAATTTTAAATGAATCCAATCAGAATGTTTAACTTTGACTTTTAGACATATTAGGCATATCGTGATTAAAGAAAGAAAATAGCAACCACTAGAGAAATTGTCTTGTAAAAAATAAATATTGGAAAAATATCAGACTAATCTATTTAAACCAGCTAGTGAGTGGTAGGGTTTTTAAAGGGGTAACCTTACTTTTATAAATGATTATAGTGAAGGGAGACATTGGCACATCCAAGTTTACTAACTGACTAAAGTCAACACCATGAAGGATACTTGGAAGACGAATGCTACCCCCCTTTCTACCCCCATTACCCAACTGTCCCAACCTCATCCTAACCCCTCTCCCTGCCTTATTTTCAAATTCAATATATCAAACACTGGAAGTGTGGTTGAGGTACAGGAATGTGGCTTGATTTGCTTCGAAATTAAAACAACCAAACCACGATAAAAGTTAATAAATATTTCACCATTTATCAATATTTAAGTTAGATTCACTACCTGGCCTAGGTTCTAACCAATAACCATAGTAACAGAAATATCAGAAATTGTATCTCCAATATTACCCATTTCCTTAGAGAAATATAAAAACATTTATCATTTAATGGACTTAAAGAGAAAATTATCAATAATACACATACTCAAACAATAGAGTAGGGAATCATTTTAATTGAGAACGCCTGTGTTGGATCCATGCTTAAGCAAAGACAGACAACTTGATATCTGCTAGATTGGCTATACAGTAATCAAAAGTTACAATTGCTGACTTACAAATTCTTTAGAACTTTGATGATGAAAAAAATCTTGTAACCTGTCTACACTGAACCCCTTTTGGCATGTTCAGTTTAAGGACAGTGTTCGGTTTAGGCAGGTTAAAAACAGATGAAAACTAGTATAAAGGGACTTTAGAATCAGTCTGATTAAGAGGGGTTTTCGGTTTTCTAAGTGTTCGGTTGAGACAGGTAATTTTCCTCTAAAGTAACTTTAATATAATCCTTGAAGGTATCAAAGTTCAATGAACTCAGTCTTGTGCATGCAGGTTTTATTTTGATTTATAACAAAATAAAACGTACTTGTCTAAAAGACCTTAATGCACCCCCAAGTTGCTTGCTCAGACCTATATTTATATAATTTTGTGTGATTAAAACTGGGCTATCAATCAAAAATGATCCTCTATCCAGAATCATACCTTGCCAAAAAATACCTGCCGCCATTTTGTTCTACCTGTTTCTACTTTGGATTAATTATGATAAGTGGTTTTTTTTAAGAGAGGTGTCTGAAATTAAGATACAGTAACCAAAATAACACTACATATCCTGTCTAGAAAGTCCTTCACAGACAGTATTGATTCCATAACAAACATTTTCCCCAATTACGCACCTTAAAAATAAAAAAAAAATCACCTGCAACCATGTCAGACAAGAACATATCAAATCCCAAAACCCAATCAAGAAGAAAGAACACCAATAAAAATACTTAATTTTTACAAAAAACTTTTTCTAAAATCTCTTTTAAAATATTTTAATAAACACAGTATTAAAAGATCTGTAACAAAAATTGCCACGTAAATGCCCTACCTGAAAATCATGTGAGTGGAAAAAAGTTAGACATTTACCTCTCAATTTCTTACTCCTGCCTCTAGTCATCATCTTGGGAAAACTTTGTTATGGTAACTCGATAATCTCAATAATCCCCCTGGTACTAATTTCCCCAATCTCTGAAATCTCTGGTACCTGTGGTTCCACCTAGCACCAGATTATGTCAACAAAGATCTACTTTTCTTACTTTAGTAACTATGGCAACTGCAGCACACCTAGTAGGTAACAAAATCTTGATAGGTGTATCATTGGGGTACTACCAAGGGGGTGCAAAAGTTTCTAAAGTTTTTCATAACTTTTTATAAGAATTCAAAATGGACAAAATAATGCACTGATAAAAAAAACAAGCCTTGTTTCTTTTTTTTTTCTTTTTTTATGCATTTTATAACAATTTTTACCACTTCAATAATAACTGAATATGCAATATATATTACCTGCAAAAGGTGCATGAATCAATCAGGTACAATGGTAAGGTTGAGACAGGGAGTTTTCAAACAACTAAACAATTAATGATGAAAATCTCTTGCAGACAGATCTTAAAACACTCATAAGTGACACATCTACACAGTAGCACTATAATACACTAAACACCTGTCGGGAGTTTGTAATAAATCTTTTAATGTGCCGTCTCAACACATACAGCAAGGCAGCCAGTTTCATGAATACAGGTAAATACCAAAAATTCTGAGACAGTTAAAGTTAAAGGTAAAAAATATCTATCTTACAAGTTAAACTGAAGTATTATTTCTTCTCCTGAATTTGACATAGTAATTTTGAAATTATTCATATGACTTTAAGACAAAAAAATGCAATACATTTGTACTCCCAACTCCCTTCATTCATACAAAATGTGAAGCCAGAATCTATTGCTTCACAAAACTCCATCTGACATAAGTATTGAATAATTCATTCATTCTTGTTGTTTGAAAAAATTCAAAAATTGATGGAGTGTTAAAAACTACTACTAATTCCCTATACAGTTGTGACTTGTAACCCCATCTTATCCTCTAAACTGAGATCCCCAACCCCTCACCAAAGCCACTGGACGTTAAACAACAATCAATCCATCAATCAAGCCTCACCAAAGTTCACTTGCGGCAACATTATAGGTACATTCCACTAATTATAAGCAGTCTTTCACTGCAGAAGGGGAACTACAGGTTTTTTTGGGGTTTTTTTTCAGGTTATGTAGTGTATTTCCAATTACTTCTAAAATGCCCACTTTTCAGTATTTATGTTAGTCATATCACCACCATACAAAATTATGATGGCATCTCTTTGTCCAATTTCTTTTCTAATACTGGGAATTAAAGAATTATGTAATCTTTTTATGACTGGGCGAGAATTGCAAAAAATTTGAAATTTGCACTGACTGATTGATTGCTGTTATATGTCCAGTGGCAAATATTTCATGCATATTCAGGATGAGAACAAGTTATCAAACAATAAATTATAAAGGGACAAGCTGGGGATTAGGCAGAGGAATTTAATTGCCAAATTGAAATTTGCAACTTAATTGTATGTTATTGTGAAATATAAAGGCTTCACATTAAAAATATCAAACTTTCATCAAATATTTTTCAATTCACGATATCAAATCCACAAATAAGGTAGATCAAGAAAAGCAGTTTACACACTTTTGAATTTGGCTTTTGATTTTTTTTTAAACATAAAAATTAAAGATTTTGCATTCCAGGCAAACATTCCATATTCTTTCTTTTAAATGAATATTTATTTACAGCACTACAAACAAATTCAAATTTCATGAAATATGAACTCTTTGTCAAATAGTTTTATCAATGTTCAGAACAGAGTTTGTGTGTTTTGAAGAAAGTCTAGTTTAATCAATGTCATTTTTATATTAACAAATGTTGAGTCATCCATTACAATATTAAACGCATCTCTAACCCCTTCTAAGACGGCCAAAGATACCCGTCTATTGTTCAACCAGATTCTTAATTTCACAATACACAAGATCAATTAAGATACACGCGTTTGGATTGTGCGATTTCTCAATCCATCGGGATTCTTTCAGATTACAGAAATATAAAGTGACATCTCACACACTCCCGTTCCAATTTACAATATTTTCAAACAAAGGACTCTGAGCAAACAATTTATCCCCAAGAAAAATATTAAAACTGTTGTTTTTCACAGAAAAGATCATTCAGATTATACCCACCCATTTTCAAGGGAATTTTGTTAAAAAGCCAGTTAAATTCTATTTGCTAAAATGTAATTATTTAAAAGAAAATAATAAACATCCATTACCCCAGTGAGGAAAAGATTTAAGGATTCCCTCTCCCTCTCTTTACTCTATACATGTATTTAAATTTTATTTACAAAAGAGATTTATTTAAAGAAGAGAATTACATCTCACTTTAAATTAAACACATATAAGTTTTCATACAATGAAGAGGATGGTATTACATTTATACCATACTACAAACAAATATAAATCAGGACTTTTTACAAACAAAATTGTTTACGTTAAACACCTCAGTATATATAATACACGCCCATTTAAAAGTGCTTTCTAAACAACCATACCTGGTACTTAGTCTCTCTGTTTAAAAATCATATTTTTTTTTCAATTTCGTGATTCTGACTTGTCAAAATATAACACCTGTTTACAAATGACCCCTCCCTTAAGAGAAAAGGCAAAAAATTATCCTTTCTGTGGCAGAGTCAGACTTTCTGAAAAGTGGCCACTTCAGTACACCCTTTCAAAAAAATATTCTGGGTCTGCCATAAGAAGGAAAATTCGCCCAGAAATGGAGAATGAAAAAATAAGATAACTGCATATTTCAAAAAAACAAATTTTGTTGAAAAGAAAACTAAGAAAATTTCAATCTACCTTATACCTAAATTTTGACCCAATATCACAACGAAGTCCGATTAGGAAAGACCAAACCTTCTGAATTTTCTGTTGATAGATAATCTATAAACCTTGTTAATCTAATAAAACCCTTAGACCTAACTAAATGCCTACTGCTTCAGATATTTACAGTAGAGGGCAGGAAAGCCCCTTATTACAGACAAATTGCATTAAAAGGTCACCTTAGGGAAAAAGAAAAGGTGACCATTGTGACCATTAAAAATGTGTGACCAGTCTTAAATATAGCTCTTTAATGATAAAAAAATGATAAAATCATAAACAATGGGAAATAAAAAGGTGGCCTTTAAAATGAAGTGGCTGCTTAACAGAAGTGACCATTAAAGGCAAGTTTGTATTTTTACCAGTAAAGACGATGATAAACCAATCCTGCAACCAAATAGCTTTTGGCGGCAACTTTTCATTCTGCACAATGTTCATACTACTACTGGCCTAGAATTATCCAAATTTTTAATCTTAATAAAATAAGTTAATGACAACTTGACACTCTAGAACCAACTCAAGCACCAAAAGTCTTGGTAATAATAAAATCTTACGATCTCATTAATTCGATATCCCCATAAAGGGCTATGCATCATTTCATTTATATTCTAATATTATAACTCTGTAGATTAACTTTCTCCCCGAGTTGTTATTAATGTTTACACAGAGACGAACATTTCCACGATTTATTCCACGTCTTTGTCTTTTTATCAATATCCAAATTCATCTGCATGTTACAAAAAGTTCCGATCTTTGCTCGGTAAAATGGAAAGGTAAACAGTGATCAAGAAATCGCCATAAGACGATGAAATTATGTTTACTCCCAAGATTACTTTTTGTCTCGAAACAGGTAGTCGATTCTTTTAAGATTAATCAAGATTAATATATATTGGCAACAACATTCTATTTGATTTGTCAGCTTATTTCAAGAAATGAGAATTTATTCATAAACTTTGTTTAAATTATTTATTGACAGGTTCAAATTTTCCTTTGAAATCCCCCCCCCCTCCAAAAAAAAAAATTTTATAATGTTACAATTATTTCAAGATCTACAAAAAAATAACAAGATCACATTGACAGTCATAGTTCTTTCTATTAAATTACTCATCTCAAGATTTCCTTAACAATTTTGAATTTTCTTTAGTTATATAGTTTCTTATCTATAAAAGGCCACCTTTGTCCTGTGGACACTAATTGTCTGCAGAAACAGTTTTCCATGAAAGAGATGTACTACTGTAACTGTACTATCAAAATCATATGATCTGCAGATATAGTCTATCTCCCATTTACCCTGCCAGGTACAACTTTGTCAATTGGGAGATTTTCACCTGCAAAACTTAAGGCGATTCAGGCACAACTGATTTATGCCTTTCACCCTTCTTGGAAAGTCAAATTAGCAGACAAATTTTCTATGCTTATTTAAGATGTCATTTTTACATAGCAGCACTAAAATAAATGAAAATTTAAAAAAAAAAACACTGGAATATGTACATGTAGTTCCTTTTTTCAACGTTTCCTTAAAATAACTTATGTGCACTCTTGTTCAATTCTTAGTGAAGAAAGCTGTCAGAAATTTGAAAATATTTATAATTTTAGAAATTTTAAATTACAAAATAATGGAATTTTGATGGGCTGTGTTATTAGAAACTATTTTAAGGTTGTTTACACAGTTGGTCAACATGTCATAATTGTTTTTCACCCTTTTACTGACTTCAATTCAAATTTTCAATAATTGCTTTATAATATGGTTAAAATCTGCAATATTCATAGAAAATTGCTAAATATAATTTGCAATGTTAGCTTTCAAATGAACAGGTGATGAAATTTATTTTTACACCTTTTTAACCAGATTGCAGCCATAGGAAGACAGGAAACCCTGCTGAAACACAGAATGCAGTGAAACCCTTCAAACGACATGTCTTAATTATGGATGACAAATTTAGTAACAACAGAATGAACAAATCTAATCCAATCTAGCCAACAATGGAATGGAGTCACCTGAGAAATACCTTTAATTGACAAATGTAATTAACAAATTATACCTTGTTTTAATTGGGTTTCTGTTCAATTTCTACCTGACATGGATATGTATACACGGGATATTGGACACTGATGAGATAAAATTTTTCTTTAATGAAGATAATGGTTGACATAAATGATCTAATAAATACGTTTTGTATCTAAGACCAGAAAATCTTTTTTGTTAAACATTTTCCTTGAAACCTAAAGTGTTTCAACAAAGAACACCTTATATAACATAAATGTACTTCAAGCCAGTAAATTTGAAGTGTTTTCGTTTGCTTCTTCAATAAATATAACCCCATCCTTAATTTCTTAGCATATCCTTTTGCTTTTTACAGATTGCATCCATTTCCAATCCTATTCAAAGCCACATCTGTGATTTTAAAAGCATAGCATGGAATAAAACCTTTACAAATCCACTAAAATTATAAAATATTCATTGTCCATGAAACCTGACAATCCCACCAAAATTACTTCGGGTTTTAGAAACGAGTAACACTCCTCCCCCCTCACTACACCCCTATTTCATAAAAGCTTCTGATGACCTACACTGCCTATTCATAATATGATTGCTAAATTAGAATGCATGCTATATAGGAATATTCACAATTGTTTTTATATAACATGGACATCCAAACTTACCTAGTCAATTTCCCCATTTTCTAATGTCAAAAATCTTTCAAGATCTCTAGTTTCCTGTATGGTGAATTGTAAATTGTATTCTCTTCTTTTGGTCATGATGTTGGCTGTCCTTTGAATTTGAATTGCTCATTTAGGTATTACAAATATATCAACATCAATTTGTGTGATAATTCTCTATATATCACTTATACCAATGCTTTGCAACTGACTTGTATTAGAACAAATACGGTATTGTATGGGTATGCTCCATAGGTGATAAATAAATAAAAGAAAAAGGAAACAATATCATGGCCTGAACAATTTCAATAATTTCCTGTTTTTGTCATTTTTACAATAATTACACCTGATCATGGCATTTCCAGTCGAAGTCTCGGATGTCTCATTACTGCCGATCACTCACAGAAATTACCTGGATTTTCTCGTCACACAGCCAATAACAGGTAGAACTACCATAGAAAATCGTCTCCCGCTGGAGTCGTAAAACGCTAGGTACATTGTCGGATCTTGTAATTATGATTTTAGTTTAATTTGATTAAAATCTATGACAACAGGGTTTCAGTTAATTACAGGTGAACACAATTGGTGGAAAGACAATAGGAAATCCCTGTGGAACTTGATCAAACATGTTCAACAATTCCATTCTTAAAAAGCTGGGTTCTCGCAGGAATGTAACAAACAAGAAACAAATAAAAGAAGGATTTTTTCCAAATCAAAAATTATTTTACATGTGGTGACACGTATTTTCAAAAAGAAATATCAATAATTTGATACAAGTAATGTTCAACACCTAACAGAAGGATTTTTTTACACAATGGATGCATCACACATAAGGTGCCACAGGGTGCCAATAAAAATCATTGTAATGCCTTATGTAATAACAATCAGAAAAAATTCCAAATAACACTTTCAACTCAAGATCTTAATTTTGCGCTATTGAAAAATTCATGTAACAAGGTAGGTTTCAGGCTGTAAACTTTTCAGTTTTACCTGAGGGGTCAGACAGGGGCCAATGCTTTCAATCTACCTATCCCTCCTTATCAGAAACATTATAATTTCATATAAATTTAATTTGACAACATAATTAAGTTATCCATTGTTTTTCAAGGTGTGTCTTTGACTACAGGTAAATATCTTAATATAGGTAATGTCTGGAAAACCTTCAAAACAGGGAAAATTTCAAAACCTCTCTG
>JARWCS010000023.1:874955-889901 GCA_034783895.1 Geukensia demissa | reverse complement strand
CACCAGCGACTTTTAAAACTTTTTTGCTATTTAATTTATACATTTGTTTTTTTTTTTTTTTTTTTTTTTTGTTTGATTGATTGGGGTTGATCGCCATTTTCAGCAATATTCCAGTGATATTGCGGCTGTCAGTTCTACTGCTGGAGGAAGCCGGAGAGAACAACCGACCTTAGGAAGATAACAGACAAACCTTATCACGTGTGTTGCAAGTTAAACGAAACCCGGTATTTTTGTGGAACAAAGTCAGGCCCGAACTCACGCTGTAGAGGTGAAAGGCTACAGTGATCTGAACAGGTAAGTTTAAATCAACTACCTAAACCACTCGGTCATCTAGGCCCCTGCTATACATTTGGGCAAACAATGTAATTTCTAGTCATTAACCTCATGAAAGAAAACTGATAAGCACCTCGTATCAAAATAATGCTTTATTTTAATTAAGTATTGATGACGTCAACGGTGAATTTTCAAATTCATCAGTTGTATATGTATTATATTTTTTTTGGCGGATGTATATCTTTGGTGTTCTATGGACCTCGTTCTGTTGTAGCTAAAACGAAATAATATATAATATTTATTTAGTTATAGTGCGTTATTGACAACTAGTCAAGAAAGAATAAAGCAATCATGTACTTGATCTATCACAAATCTAAACTACAAACTTAAATTTCAATTACTTCAAGTTTAAATGTGATTATTTGAAGCAAGAACACATGAACTTAAGTTTTAAATTTGAAACTGGTAGCAATATATCACTGACCATAAAGGTCTGTAAAGTTGATGATTGCTTGCTTAAACGTTTTCAGAAAGGAAACTGATTTTTGTGTTAAAAGTTTTTTGTTATTGAATAACATATGATTAATTCCATGGGTTAATTTTATTAAACCAGGCAAAAATTAAAAACATTTTGCAGAACGGATTTTTCCATACATTTATTAAAAAATTCTTACAAATAAATAGACCGCATGACATTTAAATCAAACCACCATTAAGAAAGAATAATGTTGAGAAATCTATTAGTTATTCAAAATATTTCTGGTGCAAATTATGCTATTCACAAAATCATATATAAACAAAGTTAGAATTTTTTGTAAACGTTTTTTATTCACAAAAAGTGCACAATTATCTTAAATACAAAACATTTATTGGTGGTAAAACAAAATGTACAACAAAAAGAAAATAAAAATAAATTTTAAGTCTCCCAAATTTTCGAACCAAAGGGTCTTCGTCCGGCGATGATGAAAGACATTTGCATTTTATACGTTTGGTTTGTTTTTACCTTTTAAATGTGGCTACCTTTTAACCCTAATCATTTAGTATTGTATTTTTGTTTTAAAGACATCACGCAACATTTTCGTTTTTTTATATTGTGCTCAATTATGTTTACAGGATTTTTGGCAAAAGTTTAAACAACATAGATAACATCAAAACAATTAACTATAACTAAAACCGAAGTTTACAAAGGGCCTTTAAATTGTTAAAAGGAATTTGAAGATACCAAAGGGGCAGACAGAAATCGTTAAGTCGGAAGACAGACAAGACCATGGCCAACAAAATGAAATGAAAGACAAGCATAGAACACACAACACTACACTAAGACACACCATCAAATTTATATCCGGAAGCATACAATTTACTCAGAAAAATACTTAAAAATATTAATGCCACATTCAGGAACCTGTAGTTCGTGGTTGTCGTTGATTAATGTTCATTTATTGGTATTCGTTCACCATTTTTTAAATAGATTGTCGTCTTTCATGAAAAGTTTCATATTTTGTATTTTGGGGGCATTCGACAGCTTCGTTGTGGTGTGGACTCCGCTTCATTTTTTAAATGCCGTAATGGGACCTGTAGAAGTTTAATTTCGTCTGTCCTTTGGTGGTTGGCCGTCCCATGGACAATCATACCGCATCTCCTATTTCTATAAAATCTGACGATACTACGCGGATCATTTTGCTCTATCAAACTAGCGATACACACATAAACCAAATATGGTATACCTGTATTGCAGAGCAACGAAGGTATGACCTAGGCAAACATCTATGGTAAAAGCATATTTTTAACACAAGGTCAAAGGTCAATATAGAGGCCACGAATGTACGCGACACATTGTCTCATTGTGATCTACACATGTGCTTGATTTGGTATGCCTTTGTCAAAGAGCTATGTAAAAGGAATACCATATCACTGACCATAAGCGTTTTATTATCATATTACTTTCAGTTGATTGAATTCAATTCAATTTCGTCATAAAGATTTCAAATGTCAATGCTTGTGTCTTCATGAAATATCGTATATAGCCCGGACAAAAATCCATGGTAAAATATATATAATATTGACCTTGAGGTCAAAGGTCAATGACATATACAGAGGTCACGAATGTATGCGACACATCGTCTCATGGTAATGCATTCATCTGCCAATATGAAAATAGGAAATACATAGGTCCATACCATAGCGAAAGCTGTAAAAGGCCCCGAAATTCAAAATGTGAAACTATACATAAAACAAGACAATCGACCTAATCTAATGCAAAAATGGTGAACATATAACAATTAATGACTAATTAAACAACGACAACCACTGGACTACAGGTTCCTGGCTTGGGACAGGCACATTAGTATGTAGAGGGTTTGAACCGGTTGGTGAGCGCTCAACCCTCTCCTGTGTGACAAAACAGCAATAAAAAACACACACTATAAAAATCGGTTGAAATGGATTTAACACTTGAGATCGATACTGAAAACCAATAACAAATATAATAAAAACTTAATAAAAGATACAACAAAAGTATCGACCTCAAAAGTGTACTCGTAGTTGCTGTCTGCTAGTAAAAAACCCCAAAGCAGCCGACCATGAAACCAAGTTTTCCTTCACTACGGTGTCAATATATATGCTATGCCCATTTCGAAGAACAAAAAAAGTAACTGACCGGACACGAATCTGCCTTAATCTTTTATTTCCGCTTCCATTTAGGTGATGTTCTCCAACTGCACAATGCACGATTCGGGGTTTATCTTCACATATTCTTCCCAAACGAAATTAAAGACACAAGTGACATACCAAAGTATGCCTCCTTCTTTGATCTTCATCTCGAATTAGACTATAGAGGAAGGTTTCACACAAAACTCTATGACAAACGTGATGACTTCAACTTTCTAATATTCAACTGCTCGTCCATTGACAGTTACATTTCATGCAGCCTCGGTTTATGGCGTATACATCACCCAGCTCATACGTTTTTCGGGAGCATGTTTCAAATACAGTGATGTTCTAGACAGAGGTTGGTCATTGACAAAGAAACTGTTCAGACAGGATTATGTTGCTCTTCGGTTGAAGTCATCACTACAGAAATTTAACCGTCAACACCACAGTCTTGTCGGCCCATTTGGAAAATCGTTACAGATGAGGACTGATCCTTTCCAATGAAAATGCGGAGTAACCAAAAATAGGCCTTTCACTTTCTCCGCCTTGAGGTGTAATCTTATGGAAGCGTCTCATTTACCCTGTAAGAAGGCAGGAACTGACTACCCTACCGGAAAACCTGAGTTTACTCCCGGTTTTTGATGCAGTCCGCATTGTTCATAGTTGTTTGTTTGTTTTCAGTTTTATATGTACACTATATCTCATGTTCCGTATTGTTCATGTTATCGAGATTGCCGGGTATGTCGACTAGTCCCCTTTTGTCTGATCCTTCGATGTTCTTTCACTTACTCTCTGAACAGACAGACAGACGAACAGACAGATACTATGAGTCCTTTATTTACATCCGAACTTCTTTCGCGTTTGGTATAAAAAGTAAGAGATGTAAAACAAGCGGTCTGTTATCATATTACCTTAAGTGTGCTGAATACAATTGAATTTTGTCCTAAAAATTTCAAATGTCAATGCTTGACCCTTCATGTAATATCGGAAAACAATTCATCATATTTAACAAATCTACTTCCTTCTTTAAGTGTAATTGAAATATTTAAGCAAATTTCCGTTTATATACGAATCGCCCCATACATAGAGTTAAAGTAAAACCATTTTGAAAATCAAATGTACTATTTTTGTCGACATATAATGTAGTTTTTTCCAAGGCCTTAAGAATGAAATTCAACATTCATGTGGTTTTAATCTCAGTCGTTATATTTATAAGGAATGCCAGATCACTAACAGTAGACCAAAAAGGAGTTTGTCCAGAAAATAAGTAAGTACAAAATTCAAACTAAAACATAGCTGAATTAAAACACTATTTGCAATTGAGCACTTTCCACGTAATAGAACAAATAGAAAACTCTTTAGAGAAGCGCAAATTGTTAACAGCCAATAGGATTTCTTTTTATTCTGCAATCTGAATCACCACTCACATTGACCTAATAAAGGGTGGCGAATATCAAAAGAGATACTATTCTTTTAAAAAATAGTCTTCTTACAGTGAGGTGCGAGTTTTCCCTCCGTGTTGAAGGCTTCACTGTGACTTTGAGATAAAGAACAGCGCTGTTCCTTTGCTTTGAATTTTCTTGTACATATGAGATTTTTGTGTCATGAATATTTACTCCATATCCCCTTTTTTCTATTGTCAACTTTAAGTAATTAACAATCATTCACCCATTAAGAAATTAATTTAAAGTAAATGGCGACTGTGAAGAATTCACAAGAAGTTTGTTTTTATTATTTTTTATTAGTCCCTTAAAATAATAAATAATAATAATAATGATAAATTTGTTTATTAAAGTGTCACATATTGATTGTACATTAAAATCATACACAATATTAAAAAACAGTATATACATAAATTAAAACAGTTACTAACAGTTACTAAAAACTTAAGTTGCTTTTTTCAAATTGAAAAATATCAAAATCTAAATTTTGATTAAAAAATCGCTATTACTGAATATTTAAAACAAACATCTTACTGTTTATCAAATATAATATTAATCACAGAAATTTGAAGATGGGAACATGAAATATAATTTTCTTGGAGAAGACTTTAAAGAAAAATATTTAATATTCGTGACAACTTTAAATTCGTGATGGTTGTCTGTCACGAAAAAATGCGAAAATATCATGCTCCCGAATATATCCTGTTTTACAGTAAATAGTGAAAAAAATTGTCAAGCATTGCTAAAAGCATGAGACAAAAAATCCCAGAAGCCTTGTTTTTCACTTTCAATGGTGTAATATTCTCTATTTTTTTCACTCCTCTCGTCTTCTTAATTTACAAGATATTCTGGTGTGGTGTGTATTCATTGAAATATGTATACAACTTTACAGAGGGATGTGATTCTTCTGTGAATTTCCGCAGGTTGAATCCTGTCTACATTAATTTCTGTATGTTACTATACTTACTTCCACCAGGTAATTGATGGTCAATTCAGCGGGTGGTGAAATATGGAAATCAAATCCCTGATTACAAAATTATCTTAGTTTTATACATTGGTGCACAAAGAATTATTCACAAATATATATTTTACTATTTTCTCATTTTCTTAGTCCATCACATACAATCAGGGTGGAGAGAGCTTTGAAGACCGATGGCAAGACATCGTCAACATGCTGAACCTGTCCCAGACAAGCAACACAACGACAACCAACACATACAACAACATGGTGCCCAACAATATGTCGTCCATGATGTCACAGAATACCAGTATGTACAACAGCAGCAGCATGGTGACACCACTGATGCATCTCATCAACTCGGTTCCACCTGCGACAGACAACCAATCATCTGTGCTGATCCAAAATGCCTCCATGCCTGTACCACCCATGAACAATTCCATGAATCCATCATACAATACATTTGATAACTCAGGTAATTTTTGGACTGCCGTATTCATTTATTTTGGGGGTTTTGTTGAAAAAATCAATGTACTTTAAAGATTAAAGCAGACTAGTCATTTATTGAAGTCATTATATTTTGAATTACAAATAAATGCCAGTTTTTGGTTTAGAAAACCAAAGACTGTGTCAGCTTTAATTCAGTGCAACATTCAGGGTATAATAGGATCACTCTGATTTTTCCTTGACACATTTAAATTGCATTTTCACACATTTTGAGAAAAAAATGGAACAACAAACAAGGTATACAATTATCAAGGTATTATATCTGATTTAACTCAGAAAATGATTTCCTCTTCCAAAAACACAATGCATTTACATGGATATTCATCATGGTATTTTAACTGAATTAAACTCAGAAAATGTCTTTTCTTTCAAACACAATGTATTTTTCAGTGATATTTTAAGCCTGCTACTTATTTCCACAATCAGCAGTCCCGATTTCTCAATTACCATTATTTTGCTCCTGATTTTCCTGTTGCATAGATTTTGTAAAACATTACCTAGATTAAAAAAAATAGATTTTGTTTAAACTTAATTTTTTTTTCAGGTATGTGCCATCAGAATGCAAATTTCACGCCTACAACTCCAGATGGAGGCTGTATGAACCAGAGAGATTATGAGACCGGAGATGTCCTTATGTTTAATAATAGTAGTCCCATTAACCAATCAGAATCATTAGAGGATGTTGAGCAGTTATTGCCAGACATCATCAGTAACGAAGATTTGACGGAGTACAATATCAGTGAGATGGCACTAAATGATGGTCTCCGTTCCATGCAGATGCTTGATGAGGAAAGCAGCGAATCAGGAGTTTCCATGGGTAGTTCTGGTTCACCAGTACAAGTAAGTTTTGCACTTGCTGTTAAAACAATGATTTTTGTTCAATACCCAAACTTTTTTTAAAAACTTTGTCTTTAAGTTGGCCTTAAAGTTTGAAAAATCATCACAAATTTAAAGAAAATCAGTTTTGCCTGGTCAATTTGCTGCTGTTGAGGTGTATGGTGACTGATAACAGTTTGAATAACAACAGCTTAGAGTTTTATCAGCATATTTTTGTTTTTACTAAGAAATGGATAAAATCTCTGCAAATCACAATATTTAGCATGTTTAGCTCATTGTATTTTTTTTTATTTGTGGTGATATTAACATAATAATGATATGTTATTTTTTTTAAATCATTTTAGGACAATTTCAGTGATTCAGTAATGTCGCCATTTGATGGGTCAGGTGGAGCCACTGGTGGACAGGACTATGACGAATCAGCAAGCTACAAAGGTCCCAACAATTTCAATTTCAACAATAATAATAATAAAGACAGCAAAAACTATAATGGCTACAGCAACAGTGACAGCCAATCAAATTGCTCATCGGTATCCAATGACACCGACTACCATCAGGATATGACGAGATCCAAACATGTTTATCATAATCATTCCTACCCTCTCCAGCCTGGACAGGAACCAAAAGAGTACAAAAGATATTCCTTTAACAACGATAAACCCAAACAGAAAGGCCCACACTGTCGTGATAAAAAGCGTATCGAAGAATTAAACATTCCACTGACTTTGGATCAAATCATCGATTCACCAGTGGAAGAATTTAATGAAATCTTACAGATGCACAAATTTTCAGATCAGCAATTACAGTTGATAAGAGACATCAGGCGGAGAGGCAAAAATAAAGTGGCAGCACAGAATTGTCGAAAACGGAAGATGGATGTTATTGTCAATCTGGAAGATAGTATGGGTTCGTTGCGCCAGACACGAGATCGACTTTTGGAAGAGCGTCACATGATTGATAAGCAGACCAGAGAGATGAAAGAAAAATTTGGAATGCTTTACAGAGAAATTTTCCAGTCTTTGCGTGATGAGAACGGGAGACCTTATGATCCACAGTTTTACTCTTTGCAGCAGTCGAGTGACGGAAATGTCTTTCTTGTCCCACGAAACATGACAGCGGATGAACAACAAGCAAAACTTAACAAAAAGGTTAAAAAGGAAAAGGAGAAATAGACACATAAAAGTAAAAAACTGTGTTAAAATATCTGAGGCTCTCTACCTCTGACATTTGTGATATAATAAAACAAGCCTTAATATATTAGGAATTATCAGGGTTTGTAGTGGAGCCAAAATTGATGCAATGTGGAGAGGGGAAAAATTTGACTTTTTGTGGATTGTTTTTGAACTTTTAAGTGCTTTCAGCATTTGAATCTTTCAAATAAAAGTTTGCATTTATTGGCAATATATATTTATAAATTTTTTCACTTCAATCACTTCCCTAAGAAAAAATGGCAGATGTTACCATGTAATAATCAAAAATACATACTGATATAATTTTTTTCATATTTCATTTTAGTTTTAACATAAAAAGGAAAATGTTTGCAAATTTAGTTTTTGGTGAGGTTTTAGTTTTTGGCTATTTTTTTTCTTTAATCTTCATCATGTTACATATATTTTTTAAATGCCAAATAAATAGAAATTGTCAAGAGTATGTCTTTTTTCCGAAAAATTTGAAGTGGGTTTGTTTGGTGTAATTTTTTAAGCAGCTGTTGATTTCTATACAGTATTTATGCATAATATTAAATCTCTTATGATTTATTTAAATCAAGTTTGGAGAAGTGATAAGAAAAAGGGGAGGTCTCAAAAATCTAAACATGATTAATGAAATGTAATCACACCGTGTTGTTTGTTACAAAACATTCCATATTTTCTACCTGAGTTATTAATTTAATTTGCATGCAAATTGAGTGATTAGTTAATAAAAGATGCAAACTTAAATTCCAGAAACAAAATACAGAATTTGATGAGGTTTTGTCATACTTTTTATCAAAGTTAATTCTTGTTTGGCAAATTCGAGACAAGTCCATTTATAAATTGAGAAGGTCAATTTTCACTTTGCGAGACCTTTGAATTTTTTTTTATATATTACACCAATATCTTTATATGACATGTATGAGGGAATATAATGCATAGAAATAAAGATTAACAGATGTGATAAAGTGTTAGTAACCAGTTTTTCAAATTGGATTTTTATGAGTAGAAGTAAATCAAAACTAGTGTTTTTGCTGACAAGAGCTTGTGCAGTGTGTGTTAGAACTAGATGACCATATCTGAACAAATGACAAAATTGTAGTTAAAAATTTTTTAATTGTGTTGATTTTCATGTCAGTTTTTTAGAGCAAAATCTTTTGTGATGATGCGAGTTAAATTTGAAGGCTATTTCATTAAAATGAATACGGTATAGGAGGAAGGGAAATTTCATATTGAGAAAATTGGCCCCCAGGGCCTGTCCCTTCTAAGTTATTTAGAAGCTTCTCCTTTCTTACTCACCCAAATCTATTGTAATGAAATAACCCAGTTGAGTAGAGAAAGTGTTTTTTTTATTTTGTTCTTTATTATTCTTGTCCGAGTCATATTAAGTGCTAATTTTATTTTTCTTGTAATTTGATTATTGATTATCCCTTTTTCAACTTACTTTGAATTTAAAAAAAAACAGCTGGAAGATGTAATAAAATAGGTATTAACTTATAATTTTTATTTGAAAAAAGTCGAGAATTTGAGATTTTTAGTGAAGTATTGAATTATGTTTAAGATTTTTAATGAAAAGGGAAAAAAGTATTATGAATAATTTATATAGAAAAAATTTACTGAAAGCAGTTTGTTGTTAAAAATTATACTGTTTTTGACTTTGTGTTGTTGTTAAATTATTGTTATTATATTTGTTATTTGTTAAACTCAAATTTTACTTTAACTTAAAAAATGGTACCTTCTACTTGGGCTTTTTATAAGAATTGGTGTTCTGTTGTTTTCTTGGATACCAATTTTCATGGAGAATCTGAAATTTGTTGTTTAAAGGATTCTAAAATTAATGGTTTTTCTCATTTTTTTTGAAATTTCAAAATTTTAAATATGCATTCATTGAGTGTTTTAAGTCATTATTAGAACACTAGGAAAATTGGTGTCCAATCTCTTAAAATGAACTCAAATTGAAATATATTCAGATTGAATAGTGAAATAAGCTTAAATTAATTGTCTGAAAAATGTGAATTCTGTTGTTTTTTTTAAGAAAAATTACAAAAATTCTCTTTCCACACCATTCTGTTCATAAGAATCTTTAAGTTTTATCAGTGTCAATTATTAATGTAGTCTTTAAAGACAAAGTACACTCTGTTGAAAAACCACATTCTAAAGCTGAGATGGATTTTGCTATTAAAATGTTTTGCTTGAGGTTATTAATAGAAATGATGCTAATCACCATTATAACCTGGATGCTTTTCCATTTAACAGTGCCTTAATTAACATTTACTAGTAAAAAGGAATAAACAGTTGTTACATTAGGAGTAAGTCTCAATTTATGGATGTTCATTGCTTATATTCTTCCATTATTATCAGTTTTAGAACTTTTCCATACTATAGATATTTTTTTTGCAGTGACCTCCCACTTTTTTGTTCATAACTATAATATTTTGTCTGAATCATTATCAGGGTGAGTTGTACAGTGTCTCACCTTTTCAGGTCTGTCATATGTCTAATTCCTGTTTGCTGGGATGGGGGTGTCTCTGTCCTTTGGACACATTTTCTCTATGATTGTACTAAGCTGCAGTCTTTAATGCTCTTACCTATGATGATGGAGGGGTAATTGCAAAATCCATCAAAAGCTTTACTGTACAGTATTTCTGTATAAAGAACTTTTAAATATGTATTAAGTACATTGTGTGAACATTTACAGCTCATGTATCCTTTTGTATATTGTTACCTTTTGTTATGTATCATATATTTGTAGTCATAATATATTTTTGCAAGTGTAACAGGCATATTAAATGTGTGTGAATGATCTATTGCAAACAAAAATGATTTGATAAATTTCTGTTGATTAAAATTTGAAGGATGAAATAATCCAGAATTTTAATTGAAAATTCCGAAAATGATTTTTATTGTCATTATCATAGCTTAGCTTTGTAGCCATGCTTAATAGGGAAGTGTTCATTTGTTTCTTTTCAGCATATTCATTTGACATTTTTGGGTACACAAAATCTGTTTGTGCACTTGTAGCTTCATTATGAGTTTAAATTTTACAGGAGAGTGAAAAACTCTTTAAATTTAATGCTGTCCCATTTCAAATGTTTTAAAAAATAATTAGATCTTTAGGTAGTCAAATTTGATTAAATATGGAAAATATTATTTTTAAAAAGTTGGTTTAAGATAGATTAGATTTCTAATGCAATACAGAAACAATTCTCAGTTGTAATTGTTCTGAACATACAATCATATGACTTGTTACTGTCAGAATCAATGTGTGTTTGTTCTGGTCCTTCCTTGTATGAATGAATGTTATATAGACATTTTCCAGAGTCTTTCTTGTCATATCAGTACAAATTTTTAATTCAAATAATATAATAGTTGTATATTTTATGAAAAATAGGTTTGTTGTTTTTATGCAATTAACCAGTATGTGAATTAACATTCAGTCAACTAGTTCATAAGGATCACATTTGACATATACTTGTATGGCTCTGAACATTTTTGGCCTTTGTGATGATACTTCATCATATTTTTAATTCCATTCTCAGAAGTGAACTGGTCACATGAAGCTTAAAAAAATGAGTCAACTATATCTAATTTTTGGGGTTTGAATAACATAAATTCAGAAATAACTGAGTGCACTGCATTTAGATATTAGACTGTAGTCAAATTAGGCCAAACAAAATAAGTTGTGTTTTAACAGTACCCCTATCGACCCTTATATTTTGGTGCCTGCTCTAGCATTTTTTATCAAAAATGCTGATCATGAAAGCTCAGCTGTAACAGCTGTGCCCCCATTTTGTTTTTCCCTTAGAACACTGCGAAAATGAAGGATGAATGCCATAAATTGACCTCATACTGCATTCTTCTTTGTGCAAATTTCTGACTTCTTGATTATAATTACAGGTGTTTCTGGACTGAATGGGACAAAGTTTTCTGGATTTCACCAGCATGTTAAGGAAAACATATCGTCTTTGGCCTGATAATGAAAGATTTATTAAAATTAAAATCCATTGCATGTTGTAATGATGTACAAGTGGCAAATTCAAAATATGAGAAGCAATTCTTACCCTGTCACAGTTTTTGCAAAAGTTATAATTATACATTAATATCATATTTAACAGTACAGTTGATTGCATATTAAAAAAATTACCATTCTTGTTAGTGCAATTTTTAAAACCTCAAGCATTTAGGCCAAAATATCATTCCGTGAACATTCCATTTATATTAAGATATAACTTGATAAATATTTAATGAGAAACTTCTTCAGTCAAAATCTAGAACTTAAATTACTAAAAGTGTCATAATAAAATGGATATCATTTATTTCATAGTCCTCATATTTAGTACATTTGCATAATTCACATAATATCATGTATTCATGATTTATATTTTCAAAATTCATTGATTCACATATGTTTCATTATACAGGTTATCTTTTCGTCAGTTTCTGTCAGTTTTGACTGTTCATCAAACAGTGTGACTGTTCATGAAGCATTTTAAATCAAAGCAAATTGCACTAAAAAAATCTTAATCCATGACTGATTTCCATCTGGTTTGTTTAATAAAATGGTTTTTGTATGTAAGATTTCTGTTATTAACACATTTTTAGAAATATTCAGAACAGTCACATTTGAAGGCAGTTACAACAGAAATATCAAAATATCATTCAGTTAGAGGGAAATTGAATATGGATCTTTAAAGGTCTTTCATATGCATCTCAGATGCCCTTGACCTGTTACTATTAAAATTCATTAAAACATTGGATGTCCTTTAAACAAGAGGTCAATCAGATCTGACTCTGGTAATACATAATTACAGGTATGTTTTGTTTTTAACCTTCAAATTTGTATTTATTATTAAGGTCACATTTGATTTGACCTCTGACCTTGGCAGTCTCATACAATTAACAATATGTACATAATGGATTTGTCTCATTATGGTTGTGTATCAGAATATTGTCTGAACAATAAAGTTATTTTGTAATGAAAATTTTTATCTTACTGTATAGTGCCCCTTATGCCAGCATGATACTGAACTTGAAACAGTTAAACAAAATGCAAAAAGATAAAAGGTGTGACAAAATACCAGAAATATTTCACTAATCACCAGCACCCAATCAGACAAATATAAAGAATTGACTCATTTAAAACATGAAACCAAAACATGTATATCAATTTGTCATGAACCTCATTACAATCAAACATTACTCTACAGGTAATTTCAGTCATAGAAATTAGGAAAACCAATTTACAGGACAGTCAGACCTGTAAGCAAGCAAGATTCACAGGACCGAACACAACTTTACAGGACCGAATAAAACACATTTGCGACGTTGAATCAAAGTCAAAAGAAAATCGAATGACCGGAAATGAATCCGGAAGGGAAACCAACCAATTAGAATTAAGCAATCATTTTCTGCATGCATGATCGATCAGTTTTCATTCTAAAATTAACCGATTGAACCAAACATTTGGACATGACAGAAAGGTCACGATGTGCACAAGTGAATTTCATAAAATACACAATTTTATTCTTAAGGGTCAAAGTAAAATTCACTGGACCGTCGGACCTGTAAATTTCATAAAAATACCAGACTGCCGGAAAATTTATCGGCCACGGTCCGTCGGACCGGTGCTAATTTCGAAGACTGTAATTTGAAAAATAAAACTATAGTAGAAGCAATGGTCATGATAAATAACGTACTGTCTTGCTTTCAACAAGGTTTCTTTCCAACATTGTTAATTTTAATATTTTTAGTCTGTATCAAGTTACTTGTTCCTATCAATCTTACCACAGAATTAGTGTAAAACAGGAGGGACTGCTCTACTCATGCACTTAATTCCCTTTTTTTCCAATATTTAGTCATGAGCGCACCTGATGAAGGTTAATCAGAAAAGCACTGCATACAGTCAGATTTAGGCATTTACATCTGTTTGTTTTTCTATTTTGTTCGTAATCTGTTTGATAAAAAAGAAAAATGCAAGGCACTATTTTTTAACTTTTGTGCTCATGGGGTCAAAGGAGTACAGCATGATGCGATCTCGGTCAATCTGGTATATCATATTTTTTTTATATATTAACTATATATGCACTATGACTCTGAAATCAAGGTAGAAATGTTTTTGGTCATGATCCCTTGCTAACAATTATAGAAATAGGAGATGTGGCATGATTGTCCATGAGACAGCCACCCACTAAATAACAGTAGAATTCAAACTTCTATTGAATCTTACTTGGGTGTTTAAAATTCAGTGCTTGGTTCGTTTTGAGCATGTGTTACCAATGTTGCATAAGTATGGTGAAATTTGACATGTTTTATGGCATTTAAGGGGGTACCCAACATCTAAGGGAAGTAACTCTGTAAAAATCATCTAAACGTTTTAATCAAGCATCATTTTAAATTAAAAATTAATGCATCTCAGTGATCAAAATTCTTGATGATGAAATTGCTGTATATCTATTAAAATAATTCCAGAGAAATGTGTGGTTCAAATTTCTTGAAATTTTCATGTTTTGTGTTTTGCTTCTTACATCAAAGTAAATGTCTAAACAAAATATAAAGAAAATTAAACGAGTGAATTTATTTTCGTGATGGTGTTGGGTACCCCCTTAAAGAGTTACCTCTAAAAAGTATCATCAAAACCAAAACAGGAAGTCTGAGGTCAAAATACTCAAATCCAAAAAATCGGAAAAGGAAGCCCAATCAAGCGGTAGGGATAAATACTCAGTGCAATACAACTGTGGCAATATGGGAGTAACCGTTTTTTCCTACCACCTATTACAAAGGAGTAGGTACGTTAAGCCGCATATTTGGCCCAAATTTTAGATTTGTGACACAATAAATTGGTGTGAAAATGTTGTTTAATAATCGTCTTTTAATAATTCACTTTTTCTTGTATACTTTTCGTCATTTCGACAAAATGAAAGGGTATATATGACTATTTTGACAAGAATATAACATTTTCTGTAAAAATACTCAATTTTTGGAGGTGTTTTGTTCAAAATAGATAAGATCGCACAAAAAACATCACGAAGATATTTTAACCAAACATTTGTACTGGATAGATCTTTAATTGTGCAAAGTTTGGTTGTGATGT
>JARWCS010000023.1:860457-874855 GCA_034783895.1 Geukensia demissa | reverse complement strand
ATACCAACCTTTATCTAGTACCAATTATCAATGTCCTAAAATATTAAAAGGATTGGTAAACTAGAACAAAAGTTATCTTGCGGAAACCAACCTGTCTACAAACAGGAATGCCGCCAACGACAGCGGTCGTATAAAAATGCATCTAAGAATGTCATTATCTTTAGTACATAATATTTTCTTCTTCCCTAAGAATTTTTTTTACTTTCAGTGAAAAAGTGATTTGAATGGGAAAAAACTCTTAAGTAAATTTTTGGTGCATTAAAAATCAAATTTCCTAATAATGATTGTGTTACCACATATGTGGTGTTAAACTGTGAATAATATTTATATGGTCATAAAACCAGTAATTTGAAACTGTGACCTGAATGGGCTATTAATAGCTTATTTAAGAAAACCCACCAAAGGGAGTTATCTCCCTTCACCATGCAAAATCCCATAGACAAGGCAACTTACCGAGATTTAAAGAAACCATTGAATAAATTTGCAGAACTATTGATAATTTATCGAGGACTAAGTAAGACTGATAATTTTATTTAGCATGGTCAATCCAAAACAGCTTGAAATGTAATAAAATTGAAAAAAGCTGATTTCTTACATGTAAGTGAACTGCGCCAACAGTGGTAGGTTTCAAGAGGGTAATTCTCAGAGCAAATGAGCATATTTGGTTCTCTTTAAGCAAATTATTGCAGACATGAAGATATGAGAGAGCTTTTTAAATATATAGCGTCCAAATAATCATGTTTAATAACTACTTTTGGCAGTCATAAATGGCATGCTGCTTTGAATGAGAAAGAAAAATCACAAAGAAATGACCATTCAATCAATGATAAAAATTGTATCAGTAGTTTTCAGAGGATTTATTGTTAATAGAATTTAAAAGATGATCACTCAATGATATTCAACCAATACCGATATCTGAATTAGCTCTAGAGTTTAAGATTGATTGATTTTTGGTTGCTAAATTGTCAAGAGGCAAATATTTCATGCATACTCAGGACAAGAACAAGTTCAACAATTATCAAAATTACCATAGTGGGGTAGGGGCAGGACACAATGAAGCAATGGCTTTAGACTGCCACTGGAGAATAGAAGGGATGGGTAGGGACATAAAATTTAGACTGTTGTATCAGCATCAGCCTTCTCATTCGAAATTTACAAAGAGATCTTTTACATGCAAGGAAAGTGGTATTCTCAAAACAAGTCACCTACTAAGGTACGCGGCTTGGCTTTCTGTATTATGACCTGGCAGCCCCTAATGAAGACAATACAAATTTCTGCAAAGAAATAATACGTCGCTTTCATAAATTTATTTTAACTTTAAAACACAACATGCTATTAACAACAACAATAACACAAATTATTAGATTGACTAGTAAAATCTGACAAATCATGCAAAATATACAATTTCTTATATCACAATTTTACAATTCAGCCATACAAACAAATAAAAAAAAATAAAAACTCTATATAAAAATGCTGAATTCTATACTTGCAGCTTGCTTGTTTAAAAAGATTTGTGTTTTGTACTATGACTATCAGTTAACTAACCAGACTTCTTAGAATTGGTGTATGATCTCCAAAAAATAAGTGCAACGTGCAGGTTATTTACTGATAAAGACTTACTCTACTTCAGAATTAGTCTGGATAATCCCAGAATCGAAAATGTTGTTAATTCCACAATTCTAGAGGTTTTTAAAAGCAGACATAAACTTATGATAAAGAGTTAATTTTTTTTTAATCCATTTTTCATCAGATTGTATCCGGTGTTTCCTTAAAACTTTCTCAATAATATCAAAATATAAGACTAATAATTAAAAACAATTCCAATTGCCCTCCATTTTTTGTGAAGTTGTTGATTTTAAAAATTTTTTCTTAGATAAAAGAAAAAAAACAACATCATTTGAAGCAATTAACATGGTGTTTAAGTCATCTGTTACTCTACAACTTTTCTTTTGGACGGAAAAAAAATATCCAGTAATAAAAAAAGTTACCAATGACTTAAATCCAATTTTATAAAATCATATTGGAAAATGACAAATATATTGAGATGCTGAATATAACAATGTCGTTAATTCAACAATCCTGTCAAATTTTGAGATTTCCCAGACGAAAATATTTTTAATAAATGACCATCAAGAGAGCCCATTTCATTGTTAAAAGCTTTGTTATAATAAAAATATGGCTATGAAAAGCTGACTTATTTTCTCTGAACTACACATTTGAAGGTTGATGCCTTTCAAAATTTTGGTCTAGTAAAAACTCAACAGCAGAATTTATTAATTATCTATATATCATCAATGCAAAACAACTTGTTTCAAGGGAATATATTCTGTTAAATTTTTATAATCCGTTAGTTTCTGATTGAATTTATGTCTAAACCGAAAAACTGAGAAAACCATAAACCTGTCTTAACCAGACTGATTCTTAAGTCCCTTTAAACATGTTTTCATTTGTTTTTAACCTGCTTAAATGGAACATCTGTCTAAACCGAACATTTCTTCAAGTCCAAAAGGGGTTTGGTGTAGATAGGTTTCACTGTAACACATAACTTCCTCAGAATCTCAAAAAAAGAAGAAAAAAAAATATTTCAGTATTATTAATGGTTCTAACATGATACACAGTATCATATAAAAGCATTTACACAAACATACAGATCTACATCAGATTAATGAGTATCAAAAAATGTACGAACACATAAAAGGCAAGAAAACTTGGCAATTACAGAAAGTTGGTCAGCACTTCTTATAAAAGAAAGAATATAGAATATATGCCAGAAAGACACCACCTACATCTAATATAATTTGATAGCAAATATTCAGAGGCCAAATTTAACTGTGTTAAGCAATTTTCTGGGTTTACCTTCATCAGACAAGCTATAGGTCACAAAAATAGGAAGATCAGTCAAAATTTATGAATTCAGAGCTAAATTCATGAACTCAATGAAATACACTGTTCATGACGTAATGAGCTAGATAAGTCCCGACATGATGTAGCAGACATAGAACAAAAAGTGGAAATGAGGTATGGAAGCCTAAATTTTTATAATAATAAAGTTGTCAAATGGGAGAATTGTGATTCCAAAAAAACGGAATTCTGTTAAAAACGGATAAAACCGTCCATGTAAGTCTAAAATACAAATAATCTGCAATTTTACAATTAAGAATGGTAATACATTGGTATAAATGTGTTTCTGTGCACAACACAATTAATTGCCAGTGACAATGAGAAATTCAAGAGAAGTTTTTAAACGAAATGTGAAATTGCATCACTCATCTAAAAAATATTTCTATTAAAAAGTTAATCTTGAAATAAAGATTGGAAAGTTTTCCATAGCTTGAAGAAATCTAAAAAGACTGTTTTTAAAGTACGTTAATAGGAGTTCCAAAATTCCACTTTTGACAATGTTAACTATTCAGTTTGACTTCCCTTGGATATTTCTAAAAGTCGACTCCCACGCACATCTTTTCTTCAAGGAAAGATGTAGATATTTTAAAGATAAAATTAAACCATCGGTCTGCCTATAGTTCTTTTCTTGGCTGTAAGACATTGAAGTAAATAAATCACAGATACTGCTAAAAAAACTGATTTAAACAGTTTTTTTTTCAAGAAATTTGTCAGAAATGACATAAATCTTAAAATACAGAACTATTTAGACTAAAAAGTATGTGTTACATTTGAATAATCTAATTACAAATTCCCCATCAGATTACAATAAAATAAAAGAAAAGCCTGCTTTAGAAAAAGCCATCATATTTTAAAAACAACATACATACATGTATATTTATATTAAAATCTTACAGTATATTTATATTAGAATCTTACGATGTAAGTCATTGATTATTGTATTTATTAGAGTCAAGATCGTTTAATTTTTAAATTTGGAAACATTATTTTTAGATTAAAACTGTAGAAATACAATAACCACAGGTAGTATTAACATGATAAATATAAAATCTGGATTCTCTAAATCATTAAATTTTTTTCTAAATGAAAATGCAAAGATATGGGTAATGTCTGAGAGATCTCACTCAAACCCTGAGAACGACTAAGGGAATTTACAAATCTGGAGATCTTCACCAGGCCTTGAAATGATTAATTTTTCATCATTAAAAATAAGAAAGTGTTTAAGCGCTCACCAACCGGTTTAACCCTGCAAAATGCTAATGTGCCTGTCCCAAGCCAGGAACCTATAGTCCAGTGGTTGTCGTTGTTTAATTAGTCATTTATTGTTTGTTCACCATTTTTACATTAGATTAGGTCGATTGTCGTATTTTATGTATAGTTTCACATTTTGTATTTTGGGGCCTTTTACAGCTTCCGTTATGGTATCAGACCTGATTTTGCCAACGTAGAAATAAAGCGGAAATGTATTACCGGAAGCTAAATTCTATGTGTAATAAGGATGCAATGCAGGAAAATCCCGGTTTTGAAAAGCGGAATTCCGCTTTAAAGCGGAAAAAAATCAGGTCTGTGGTATGGACTCTGGTTCATTATTGAAGGCCGTAATGGGACCTGTAGGAGTTTAAATTCTACTGTCATTTGGTGGTTGGCTGTCTCATGGACAATCATGCCTCATCTCCTATTTTTATATAAGTGTAAAGAGTAAGAATTTATAAATTAAAAGAAGAGAGGATTGCACTATTTTTTATGGCATACTGACAAAAGTTATTGAATTTTACAACTTTTTAGCACCATGATATATTAAAAAATAACACAAAAAATAAATAAAATAAAAAAAATACATAATATCTTTATTTTTTATTAATGCCCTTTCATTAAAGTATTAACACAAAATTAATAACCAAAGGCTCTGTAAAAAGAAATCTATAGGGGTCATAAGACATTTTTATTATTATTATTTTATAAAATATTAATTGATTATTTTCAATTATTGCTGGGAAAACATTTTCAAAATAACCAAAACCCACAATTCTTTTAAATAGGGACCCTCCCTACCCCACCCCACTTGAATTCTGGAACACCCCTTATTGAAATAAGATTAGAGTGGTCACATTTAGATAATTCAATAAAAATCATATTGCACTTCACAAATATATGTAATATCTAATTGAGAAAATACCTCTGATATATTTTTTAAGAAAATTGTGGTGTTAAACCAAAGATAAAAAAAATTTATACGTGTAACTAATGTTTGTTAAAATCATTCAAGTCTATTCCCAAACTTTCAAATGTACATGTAAAGGGCTCTTTCACTAACACTAAAAATTACAGTGCAAGAAAATAAAAAAAAAAAAACTGTAACAAGAACAAGTGATTCAAATTATAAAACAATCATGCTGATGAACAAGTCACTGTAATATACAATGAGAATTTTTAGTACATTTTGTAATATAAGATATTAAGAAAGCTCGCTTGTGAGTTTAAGGAAAAAACACAGGCCAAATATTTAGTAGGCCAATGAGCTTGTTTTTGAGATATAAATAACACTTTAAAAACTAGACTTTTATATATTTCTAAATAATTATGAATATCATATCTAACTTCCCTAATGACTTTTTTGAAAACAATGAAAAATATTGTGGGTTATCTAGCAAAAAAACTGAATGCTTTGAATAGTTAAATCTAGTATTTTAAAATCCAAAGACCATCTCAAAACATGACAAGCGAGCCTCCTTCAAAGATTTCCAAATTTGGCAAGAATAATGTTATATGAGTATTAAAGTTTGAACAATGAACAACAATCATGATAATGCAAATTCTACGGTGACCCTTTCTCTTGATTGTGCTTATTTTGGAAATGGGTCGTAGCTTCATCCAAACTATGAGATTCAAAACTACACTTGCAGCACTTTAGTGGAAAAGACTTGGTATGCCGATGTATATGTGATTGTAGATGTTCTTTTCTATGGAAGGCTTTATCACACAAAAAACAGCGGTACTTCTTTTCCCCGTGAATTCTTTTATGGCGGAAATATGAGGATCTGTTTGTAAAAGTCCCACCACAAAGTTCACAGACAAATTTTCCAGATGCAGGGTCCCTTGGAACATCATTGTTTAAACAATTTGATTGTCTTTTCTTGTAACTTCTGACTCTCATCATTTTGTTGTCATGGTTATCCATACCTGGTGAAAGTGAGAAAAAATGTATTAAAAAGATTTGTAGATTATCAAAAGCAGCATACATGATGAAATAAAGATGTAAATATTTCATCAAATATTTTCCAGGACTAATTGCAAATGGTATTTCTTCACTGATATTTCAGTATCGTTTCTTATAATATCCAGATTGATGCATTTCAAGATTCAATATTTATAACATCTATACCAACATTTTCTCCTAACACTCATTTTGTCATGTACACTGATGTATATGTACAGTGTATATCATGAATATCACTTTCATTTGCACAGTGATTATGTCAATTAGAGTTATTTCCCTTTGAATACCTAATTTGTATAATCTTTATTATGATCTTTATTTAATATGTGTGGATTTTAATGTCAACCACCACAATCTAATAAAAATTGTTTTTTTTAAACAATGAAATAGATCTTTTTATAAAATTTTAGATGATGTCAAACCAGGACTATAATCAGGGGTTAACCAGGAGTCCTAGGGATGCCTAGGCCCCACCTTTAAAACAAAAAAATGATAAAAATGATATGTTTGGGGTAAGTTTTGCCCTTGATCTTCATTAGAAATTGAGATTTGATGAATCAAGAGGTCTTCCAAAAGTGCCCCCCCTTTTTGCCAAAAGTCTGGATCCCCTCTGATAATTTACTTAATTTAGCTAATAATGTATGTTTAGTAACCACAAATCTGTATACTACATTTAAATTTAACATAAACAAGTGATAACTTCATAAAACAGTACACTGTATAAGTCCACTTTCAATTCGTAAATCAATTGAAATTGCAATTTTCAGTAATTAATATACTCTACATACACATGTACAAACAATGTACATGTAATATGGGAAACATCTGCTTTGGTGTCTAATAACCTATTGAAATAAAGCTTAAATGCAACTTTTTTTTTTTGGGGGGGGGAAATTTCTTACATATGAATTCATATTATGTTGAACAAAGTGAAAATGAAAAGATATGGTAAAAGTCAGAGAGACTGCACTTCAAACACGAGAAAAACAGAGGGAATTTACAAATCTAGAGGTCTCCACAAGGCCTTCGAAAAGGGTGGACAACCCAGTATTGAGTTTTCAATAGTGAGGTTAAAAAAACACTTGCATAAGTAACTCCCCTGACTGTTCTGTAACCTGCTTCTATAGAAACTACTGACCTTCTAACATGTCTACGATAAAATTTTTGAAAAATAACAATTAACATATGAAAAATTTTTTATACCTGGTGTACCCTTTGGAGATCCCACATAATCATCGCCATAAAGTTCTGAATTGTTTAACACGTAAGATTCATTTGCAATGTCCTCTCCTTCATACTCAAAATGTTGGGAGTTGTCATGGAAACTTGTTGTATCACCTTCTGAACTAAAACTCTGGTTGGATAACCGATCATAACTTCCTGTGTTGGTAGCACTGTAGTACTCATCATCGTTTTGTGGTTCCAATTTCACATAAATGCCACCATTATTTTTCTGTTCTTTAGATCTCACTGAATCATGTGAATTGTTGCTAAAGTTACTTTTATTACAGTTCTGATTTTCAAAAGAGTTAATTGACGAAGTGTGTTTAGAATTTGAATCCGTATCCATACCATCATTTTGTGAAGATTCTACTACTTCCTGCTTAACTGATATTTTTTCTTGGATCCCTTGACTTGCTGACTGATTACTATTTTCATGTCTGTCCTGAATATGGCTAGAATCATCTAAATTTTCTGTACTTTCTTTATCAACCAAGTTTTTGGTGGAAATTCGGCACATACTTTGCTTCGCTTTTCTAACTGCATCTCTTCTGACAGCAAATTGTTCATCAAGCTGATTTTGGGCAAAGTAAAAATCCGCCAGATTCAGTGATTTTGGTTCATCATCATAGGGTTGTGAAATTTCAAGATCTTTAGTTGTGATGAGGGGATACGTTATTTCATCATTTGATGATCTTCTGCGTCTCCCACGAGACTTTGACAAAGAAATCAATGAACTGAATTGCTGACTTTTATATAATGGAGTATTATCCTCTTCAAGATCAGATGATTCTTGTGATATCCGAGATTCCCTGGTTGATTTTTCTAACAAATAATGACCATTATCTCTCCATGTGGTTGGATAGGATTTTTCAGTATTTGTTTTTGTTGGAAGAGTCAGAGTTGGATTTTTTTGTGTGCTGTCAACTGGAGTATTTTCAGTAGCATCCATCATACCATATTCTGAATCAATGGCCTTGTCCAGAAGACTTTTGCTTGATAACTGTTCATCTTTGTGTCCATTTCCTTCGAACTGGTTTCCTGTTGGTGAAAAGCTTGGTAAGGATTCCGTAGAGGGTGATGTTTTACAGTTCTGTTTCAGATTATTGACAATATTGTGTAACATCTTCCCTGGTTTCCGTTGCTTTCTCTGATTTTGAGACCCAGTGTCACCCATTTTATCCAGACAGCTGTCCTGATTTTTGCTAGGTAAATTTGGTTTTGAAGATTGTAGTTCTTGCACATTCTTTGCATGATTATGTACATCTGATTTTTCAGGAATGAAAGTTCCTGTTGTACAGATACTTTTATTAACATTTTTCCTTTTATTATGTTGTACAAGTTCAGCAAAATGTTCATACTCCTTATTTTCAGTTGCTATTTTGGGAGAATGGTTTGCTTTCCTAGGGTTGTGATTTGAAGACTCTTCAACTACACCATTGGTTGCTGTCCCACCAGTAGGTACGACATACATATGTTCACCGGAAGATGCAGAGGCCGGAGATGGTGTATTTGTTTTCACTGTGGGATTCAAAGCAACCAGTTGGTCTTTGTCATATACAGACTTCTTATCTACAAAGAGAAAAATTAAGATTCTTAAGAAAATAGAACAGGAATTTAATATATAAATGATGATTATTTTATCCCTGTAATTTTCATCATGTTCGTAGTAACAAAGACATACAGATAGTTTTTCTGAACATAGCATTTCTTGTATGAAGCTCTCAAAAGTGAGGGTGGTTTCAGGTTATTTTTATGCAACATGTTTGCCATTTTTTATTTCACATGTTGTTATGCTCAAGGGTTGTTGTACGCTGTGTTTCATGTAAATTAATTAAAACGCAAAATGCCGGCAAAAATCATATTTCTCCTTCCTCCTGAAATGATATTTCATTTCTTGTATGTCCCTGCACAGTGCCCCAATGTACCACCCTCAAAAGTGTACAATGTATGCAAGTGCACATTCATTTTTTAGTTCATACTGACAGTAACATGTGTTTGATTGCCCTAGGTGGAAGATCAAGTTTGGATAATATTCAATGAAGCATAGTTTTAAAAGTTACTTGCACCGGACCAATTTATGCTGAGTACCAATTATCGCCATGGCTCAATGTGTTATTTATAGCCACCTGCAAAAAGGCCCAACTTATTTCCAACTTTGGTTAGAATATTCAAAAGAAAGAATGCGGAATATATGTCAGAAAGACACAATCCACTTATCTAAGTTTACAAAATATATTTAAAAGCCAAATTTATCTAAAATTTAAGCTTCAATCTCATAAATACATGTAATTGTGATTGTTAGTTATTTGAATACATGTATATTTAACATGTTTGAAGAATTGGTATGCCGCATTAATTGGTCCAGTGTGTCAGTAATGCTTTACAATAGAGATGAGTATCGTCAATTAAAAAAATCGTATCATGATATATCGATACAATACCACCGTATTACCGGTATGATATGTATCGATACGTACTGGCTTCTCATTTCTTGCTTTCATTCTTTTCCTTTTTAATTGTTTTGTATGGTGATTCTTAAAATATTGTTCTATGAGGCCGAAATCTGTATCTTTATGTATAAAAATATGTTATTTGGTCATATTTTTTACTTCTTCATGTCAACAACAGCTAATTTCAAGGGTCTAGATGTTAAACTGTCCATATATTTATCGTACCGGAAAATATTGATATGCAAGATTTTTTACTGGTGTACCGGGTTTGTTAAAAAATACCGCGGTATATCGATATATCATTACACCCTTACTTTACAAATTTTATTTTATAGTTCTTTTTCTGGATGCTACATAATGATTAACAAATCTGTATGTTCTGTGCTAATTAATCTTATTTTAAGAGTCTTCAAACTATCAAACATGAACAAAATTGGTCAATTTATATGAAAATAATTACATGCTATGCGTACCTGTATTTTGCTGGGGGCAAATATCATAAATAAATATAAGCTGGAATAATATATGCCTACAACATGCTACCTGTACCTTAAAATATTTATATAAAACATTTTCTGTTCATTTGAGAGAGACAGGTTCATACAGTCAGGGGTCCATATCATTGAACAAGTAAAAAATATTTCTTACTTTTACAACTAAATTTTTTGTATGAAAAGTTATCTCCCTTCTCTAGAAGTAAATTTATTTAAAAGCTTAAAAATTCACTGTATTTCAGTTGTAATAATATTCAATTTAGAATTTTCTCTAGGTCATTAATATTTATGTATTATAAAAGTTCAACCTTTTATCTTTGTTATGTTACAGGAACTGTTAATGGGAATGGGGGTTGGATTAATGCTCAAGGCCTTCAAGGATTGGTCTCTTGAGAATTTCATTATCAGTTAACAAGAAACAAATGAGGTTTTCATTAAGCATGAAATTATAATAAATCAAACCTTTAAAGTCAAATACATCTGACTGCTTCAAGGATGTTGGATTTAGGCAAAGTAATTCAAGAGAAATGGAAGATAAAATGAATTTTTCAATTTTACTTCCAAAAGTAAAAACATTTACTTTCAGCAGTAATAGGAAATTTTAACTTGTACAGGTAAATTAAAAAAAAAAATTCTCTCTGAAGTAAAAATTCTTTACTTGTACATATCAGACACCTGACTGTCATATGTAGATAAAAGAACCCCTGATATTATCAATAAGTTTCACAACTTCTGTTTTCCATTCAGAAATCTGATTCATTAATTAATCAATGTATATAAAATTAAAACTTTCCAAGTTCCAATGCATTTAAAGGTAACCTGTTACCTTAAGTTAATCCTGGTTAACTTTTGTAGTGTGAACAGGCCATTAAAGTCATGTTTTTTTATGATCTAGTGACCTTTCAAAGGTCATCTCTCACACATGTAATATTCACTGTACATTTATTGTAATGTACCTACCAAGCACCATATAACCCAAGACTTTGTACTCCGCCACTTTTAAATCTAACCACATGATAAAATGGGACAGAATCCAGGGTTGTACTTGTCTCATCATGTTGGAAAACAATTGCTTGACATCTACAAGGTCAGCCTCCATTGTGTAAGGTCAATCAAGGTCAAAGGTTAATCAGAACAGATTTCAATTCCTCGTATCCTGTTATTCTCAGCTGATTTTGATCATTCTACATGCGTAATTCTTGGAAATATTATTTCTCATGGCATCAAGTGATTAATCTAAAATATAAATATAATAAGATTAATTTTCACATGTGACATTGATATGCTCATGACACTGATGTTATTCAAAGTCTACATTGTACAGAGTGAAAGTATCAACAATATGTACAGATGTTTCAAGATTTATTGAATAAAGCTCAGACATACATGTAACATGACGACATATACAATTAATATAATATAAATGACAATATGGACAGGAAAACAGTTAACACAATAAATTAAAGTAAATATTTCAAAACAGTGCATTAATTTTATAATTTTACAAAGAAATGTCACATAGCATATTTGTATGCTTCGATTTTACGATAAGTTAAAAAATTCTTATTTTACTAATATTTGGACTTTTAATATATTTTGTTTTTTTCTTAATTCCATTATTTTTAGCATTTGCACATGTTAATAATACATGGTATTTATCACCAACATATACATGCAGTCATTTACTCCAGTCCATTTGTATTTCAGTGGCCCAACCAAATATCACTAATTAGATTCCAGTTAGTTGCAAAAGCAGAGTATTACATGAATAATACTAATAGAAATGGGACATTTACTCAAAAATCTTCATTTCAAAAACTTTATGTGTGCATAGCTACAAAACTTGCAATGAACTTAAATATATACTAATATCAAACAGCTTTGAGACCCAATTTGAATCAGTTCACATGCTAGACATGAGACTGTTAGTAACACTGTGACTTTGATATGAAGAACAGCAATCAAAGCGCTGTTCCTTTGCTTGGAATTTTCTTGTACATATGAGATTTTTGTGTCATGAATATTTACTCCATATCCCCCTTTTTTCTATATAAGTATCAATTATTCACTTGTGGGCATACACATTAGACAGGTAGATATTTTATTAATGTTAACAGCAAGCTGTTACGACAAAAGAGATTTATTGGTGAGAGCGGCCGAGATATAGAAATAAGTCGTTCGGTTTCTCCGCTTGCTAACCCTTGCTAAAGTGGCTTCCGTTGGTCGGGCGTGATGTATAAATACTCAACCACTCCGAGAGTAGCCAGAGTTTAAAAATTGGTTGCTCGGTCTTCCACCAGGAGGTAGAACCCCTCCTAAATTGGCGGCCGTTGGTTGGGCGGGATATATGAATTCTCAACCCGTCTCGGACGGGAACGTTACCGCCGTGCCTAGTGTTGAAAAATGCTACGTTCTCAGCACGTTAAAGATAAATTTGCAACAGCCCGAAATGAGTGGTCAGTAGGTGACTAGATGCTTATACTATATAATGGGAGCTTTTTTTTATAAATTTACTGCCCTACCAAAATAGTCCCAATTTGACTTCATGTGGCTATAATTTTCCGTCCTAACCCCTAGCTAGCCTCTTTTATGACTTATTGCTTGATAACTTGTTCTCCTCCTGAATGTCCATGAAATATTTGACACTGGACGTTAAACAACAATCAATCAATGTTTTCCCTATTATAAATTTTTCGCTGTGTAGCACATTTCAAGCTGCACCAGCAAACTATGTTTTCATTCTCAGTCGATACATTATTTCAGTACATGTGTTTCATATCATTGCTGCTAAAAAGAAAGCTATACTTAACCAAGGATTTCTTGTGGAAATATCAAAGTCTTCAGTCCGGAAATTTTCGATCACCATCATGATTTGGTAGAATAGTACGAAATATTTATTTTTAAAAATGGCAGTGGTCGTTAATCTGAATAAATTCCTATACCAGAAGTTACTATCACCGATTATGACTACAGCCCGCTTTGTCTACAGAATAACACAGAGGATTCAACTTGCTTGCTCTTCTGGACCACCTAAACATTTAGTTTATGTAGGGTTCGTATTCATCCAGCTTTAGTTTTCAACACAGTGATTTCGGTACTGTGTATTTCATTCATTTTGTCAGCTATGGCCATTTCGCGAATTGCGTCTGCCCATTTTGATATAATCGTATTTCTATTTGTCCTTAGTTGTGATAGTTTTACTGATTTGGTGGTTTGGCTGTCTTTTTCGATGTGCATGACTGCATGGATTTTAGCATTTTTTCTGCTCACATGTCCTTTGTGTTGGTCCTAAAGCTGCTGATATGAGATTACTCCTTGAACTAGTTATACAACATAGAAAATTAACCATTTATATGCAACATCGGTAAACTTTTATTTTCAAACCTATGGGCCGATGTCGTAACTGATGACGTAGGTTTCAGCTTAAAGTAGATTATAAAGGTTAAATTCGGGATTGATGAATTGTGTTTAGGAAGTTTACATTATGTCAAGGGTATATTTATTTTCAGAAAAAAAGACAAAAAACAACTTTGTTCACATTGTAGATAGAAAGATAGAATACAAGTTAAATTATGCATTGTGTTGTAAAGTTTCTCGAAAATAAATATCTATCCAAGCAAGATATTTACTCTATGTCAGGCTTTTGTGAAGTGTGATTTTCGAGCTATATTAAATTATATGCGCTTTTCTGCCTTTTTATTTCTTTTTAATCAAAGAAAAGAATTATCCCACAGTTAACGGTCTATGTTTTACACTATGCAATAACGTTTACATATTATTATCTGCCCCTGAAAATCTCTACGGAGATTTAACATTGAGGGTCGGCCATATTCGTTTTTGGCGGGAGCGCTTAACTTTGACCTAGATAAAGTAATTTTAAAAACTGCGCACATTTTTTTTTTTTGTTCAGACCTTCTCTCGCGATTCAAATTAAACAATTACTTTTAAATTTCCATTCAGGTGCACCTTAAACCATTTTGCATGTTATATAATCCTAGTTTAATTACTTGACTATTACTCAGCGTTGACAATGTGTACTCCAGGTCTCGCACTAGCGCGTGCAAAGAACCACTTCCGGCAATCAAATTACTGATTTTACAGAGAATTAA
>JARWCS010000023.1:796377-806694 GCA_034783895.1 Geukensia demissa | reverse complement strand
CATCTTTGGACCTCTTTCAGATGAGAACTCACAGTGGAAGATGAGGATTTGTTTGTCTGATGTTGGTTGTTGAAGCAGTGATAAGATGGTCTCGTGAAGATACATGTTCTCTGCTCCTTTAACATGGCCACCCTCATACTCGTAAGGATATCTACAGTCGATGATTCTGTAGCTGTCTATGACGTCATTATAAACTCCATTTACTACATCAGCAAGTGTCTGTGGGGTGATACATTTGAGATCTTGGTGTTTTCCATGGATTGTTGGTAGAACATGCGGTCTGCTGCCATCTGCTATCAGGTTGTTGTTTTCTGCCAGTGTGTTGACGACAGTTTTCAGGTCGTGATATTTCTTGAATCGTTTTTGGCATGTCATTTCTTCATCGGCATCTTCTCGTATTCGTTTGGTGGATTTTTGCAGTATTGTAGACACCTGTTGTTTAGAATCTGAATCCGGAAATAAATTTCTCTTTATAGCAGGTGTCATTACACTCATAATCTCTGATTTTTCCGGGGTCAAGTCAAACTTCAAAGTGGACAGTGATGCAGGCATAACTTCCGACTCCTTTTCGGTCTGAAATAATTTTCTTGAAAGCATGACTGTAGTTATGGTTAATGATGAAAATCCAAAAGTTCAGAAAATATATACTTGATTTTTGATTGGCATTAAGTAATTCTTCTCTGATCCAGTAGTGGTGCTCATCTCGTTACTCAAATTATCCAAATAAAGTTCACCCGAAGTCCCGGAAACTCAGCTTGGGATATGACTGATTTGCCACATTTACCTTTGATCGTGATTGACATTGTCATTTTTCTAAGAAGGGCGAAATGTATGTCAATAACAGGAATAATAAAAAAATGTTAATTAACAAACAAAATAATTCTGATTGAAAAGCATAATATCGTGAAAAGTGTTCATTGCTGTTCATTAATGTAACTGTGTTTTAGTGTTTTTTATAGACAAATATAATGTTTATAATAATTATATTAAATTTTCAATTCAAGATATTTTATTGATATACGAGTCCTCTCTATTAATAAGATGGATATAATATATATAAATACCACGGTCATGGATCATTTAAATTAATAAAGCATATTTGCCTTTATTCTACATATATTTGCAGCAGAAAAGTTTCCAATCTTTGTACAGATAAATGATTATAATTATGGAAAGGAATTTCTTAGTTTGCAAATAAAATTCGTTTGTCCAAGTTTTCCTTATTTTCTCTGGCTTTTTTATATTTTTCGCTGTAAACTCCTAAAAATCTCTGTTTCTATTAATTTTTTAAAATATTAACTCCCAGGAATATAAGTTGTGGAATTAACTTCCAAAAAATACCTTATTGAAATTTTTTTAGTTTTTTCATATATCAGGTAATTCTAATTTTTAGAGAATATGAGACCCCATGCCTAACTCTGCTGCGCATGCTAGTACAGTTGGTAGAAATTTCTGGCAAATGGCTCAATAGCTGAGAGATTTTTTTCCCGCACTTTCGAAAAAAAAAAGTTCAGGGACACCTTCCTTGTGACTGGAACTCCTCCTACGTCTTTCATTTATATGGTTTTCAATTTTTTCTAGGACGACTGAATACATCATGTAGAAGCGCAATAAACTTTTTGGTCCAAGAGTTCAGAGCAAAGTGCCCATGTGAATTGAACCGGAATTTTAATTTTGGAATAGGTCGATTTTTTATTTAGGGAATGTGATTTAAACACCTACATTATTGAGTTTACATTTATAATTTTTATAGAATAGTTGGAATAGTCTGTTCTTCAGAATTTAGATTTTTGTTTTAGTCTGTACTTTGTAATTTAGATTTTGGTCCATGGATTCAAACAAGGGACCAAAAATTATTAAATTTTAACTTTTCATACGTGGCGTGAAATCCTTTTTCATTTTAGTTTACAGTTTTTACCTTGTCATAGAATGGTAGCAAACGTCAGGCAGATGCTCATTAAATTTTAATTTTAGTTTAGGTGTATAAACAAGGGACCAAATGATTCAAACCTTAAAGACAATTTAGAATTTGTCTTCTTTGTAGATCCGGAATAGGCGACGAATTTCATTACCTTTTTACTTGTAAATTTAATGAAATAGAAAATCTTCGGCTCAGATATATACCTTTATATTATAGAGACAACCCCAGAGAATACAAACCTAAAAGGACTTCTCTCAATTTGTAATGTCCAATTATATAGAAATGTGTCCATATTTCTAAAGAAAATAGTTAAATTATTATAACCTTAAACTTGTTTCTTCTATGTCGCTTTTGCATGTATATCTTACTTACTTATTCTTTATGTATTGTATATAATAATTATCTCATGTATATTTTGTATATATATATTTGTTATATCTGTATCCTCTTGTACACTTGTGTGTCTGAGGTTTAAATAAAATTGTCTTGTCTTGTCAAAAACCTATCTAAAATTTTTGTTCTGATGTTTTATATGCTGGTGTGAGGGTAGGTTGTAAGAAGTTGACTAATTGCAAAATGTTTGTTTTAATGCCACTTTCAACAATATTTCAGTCATATAGCAGTAATCAGTTTTATTGACGGAGGATGCTGAATGCCTGAAGAGAACCACCAACCTTTGGCAGGTAAATGACAATCTCATCAGTTGCATTTAGAGTCCACTCAGTGCACCCTAATAGAAAAGTTCATCATGAAAATACGTGAAAAGGCAATCTTGAGTTTCCATCTTTTTGTTCTTTTAACACTAATATTTCATTAGTTATCTCTGTATTGTATTGTATCAGTGTAAAGAGATATACTTTTGTGATTTTTTTAAATGTTCATAACAACAATAAGAATAAAAAATGCTCAATGAATAAAATTTGTTTTCAATGGCATCATAAAAAGTCATGTCTTTTCAAACAGAAAACAAATACTTCTTTCTTTTGTACTTTTCCATTTCTAGCTGACAAACAATCACTCCATGCACTATCTTACACAAAGAATCTTATGAAAATTGTAAATTAATGTCTAGATGTTGGAAATGTATCATGCAACACTTGCATTTTTTTGCATATGTTGTACATATGTCTTTTTATCTGTCTCAATCTCTACTTTTCATATTTCATCTCCTGTTTTCTCTCTCTAACTTTACTGTATGTCCACTGAAACTGTGAACTCAAATTTCCTACATCATTCCATACTTTCATCCTCTGAAATTAAATTTTCCTCTTCTTCTTCTTCCACTAAATTTTGGTTCTCATCTTCTGGAAGTTCCCCATCAGGAATACTGTCATATTCTAATAGTTCCTGATCTGTCACATGCCAGGAATCTCCTTCAACAAAACTGCCAAATCTGAAATTATGCAAAGAATGTGTAGAAAATTATAACTTTTTGATATTTTCAAGAAAATATTTACCACAGTGCTTTTTTCCATTACAATTACAAGAATATAATCTAGAGATGTATATCTACAAAAAAAAAACAAACAAACCTCAATATACTGATAACTCAGAATGAGAAATTACAGTTAAGTTTGTATTATTGCAAAACAAAAACTGGAATCCAATAATTACTGTAAGTTCAGAAATGATTTTACTATTACGAATAATGCGACAGGATGCAAATCGCAATAATTAGAATTCGCATTTGGAATTTTGCTAGTTGTTTTCTGTTACAGGATTAACTGAATCGCAATATTAAAACTCGCATTATCACCAGCATCGCAACTTTCGCAATAATAAATGCACGCAGTAATTTCTGAATTTACAGTATAAGATTTTATTTGGAAATTATGAACCAATATGGGGAATTACACTTGGATAAACATAATATGGTTCAGGTGCTCTTTGGTTGAGTTGGGTAAGTTTCTGTTACTGTTTGTTTTTGAAATTCATCTTTTGCTGCTTTTGTTCTCTTTGATTTTTTTATAGGCCACTGGATGGGGAAGGGGTAGGGGTCCAACTGGACTGGTTTTGCCTAACTGCCCTTATAGTGTGCCTGTCACTAGTAAGAGGTTGTGGTTTTTCAAGGTGTTTAGGTAAGGGTGGTGTTGTTTCGCATGTACATGTTTTGTTTGTTTGGGATGGGGGTGGTGTTCAACACTTGTTGAAGGCTTTGTGGAAACCTCTAGATTTGTAAATTCCCCGTTTTTCTTTTGGTTAGAGTGCAGTCTGGATGACTGGCATGACTGGAGACTGAAAATGAGTACCAGAAACCAAAAGTAAATACTAACATGCTGCCTGCAGGCAAACATTATATAGTCTTGACAAGATGGAACCCCCTCCAATTCTGGAGCACAGGACATGAAACACAGCTATATTTGTTTATAAACCAGGGGTCCCTAGGATCCTGTATCACTTACCTTACAGAGACTCTTCACTGATCCTTGCCAGGAAGGAATGTTTACAAAATTTTAGTAGAGGACAACTGGCTCAGTACTTTTACATAAGAATATTGAAAAGTGAATTTCACTTAATGTTCTATTTCAACTTAATTGGCAGGCAGGGATGCAGAACATAATTTTGCAAGAGCATTTCATCCAACTTTTGCATAGAGTCCTAAGCTAAACTAAGTCTGGCTGTGGCAGCCATCTGGGTTGTTGGGCAGGACTGTCAGACAAAATTTTTGTAGAATACCATCTAAGGACAATTTCATCTAAGTTTGGTAACAATTAACTCAGTTGCTACAGACCAGAAGATATTTTAAATATACCACCATCTTTTCTTTTTTTGTAACAGCAGTCATCTTGGTCACAGAAGGGAGGGGGTGGAATGCTGGTATTTTGGTAGATGACCACCAAAGTACCATTCCACCAAAGTAGTTTCAGACAAGAAGATTACAAGTGAAATTCCCATAGGGGCCTGTGTTAAACTAAGTTTGGCTGTGGTGGCCATCTTGGTTGGAAGGTGGGAATGCTGGACACAATATTGGTAGAAGATCATGTAAAAACAATTCCACTAAAGTTTGGTTGCAATTGGCTCAGTAGTTTATGACAAGAAGATTTCTGAGTGAATTTCCCATAGGGTCCTATGTTTAATTAAGTTCAGCCGTGGTGGCCATCTTTGTTGATTGGCGGGGATGGCTGACACAATTTTAGTAGAGGACCATGTGAGAAGCATTCCAAAAAGTTTGGTTGCAATTGGCTCAGTATTTGCAGACAAGAAGCTTACTTAAATTTACCACCCCCTTTCTCTATCTATATTAATGGCAGCCATTTTGAATGTGGGCAGGTATGATGGACAAAATTTTGAAGGGGACCACCCAAGCAACATTCTAACAAAGTGTGGTCCAAATAGGCTGAGCAGTTTCAGAGGAGAAGATTTTTTGTAATTGTTGACAGGAAGACAATGGACGAAAGATGACAGAGGACGAACACAAAGCAACGAGAAAAGCTTACATGGCCTTTTTGGCCAACTGAACTAAAAGTGGAATTCAATCAAAATCTAGAAAATAAATGTTTGAGGTAATAAAGATCTAAGAGGTTATTCTGCATTCATATAAAATTTGTGATTCTCTGTGTAAACTAGAAAAAAAGAATTATAAAAAAAAGAAAATGAAAAAATTCCAGAAGAGTGAGACTGCAATTATAACTTTACCATATTTGCAACTTTTGCAGAGACTTATTGAATTTTGCAAGTATGCCATCTGAACTTCAAAGTACATTGCGGTATGGAAATGAAAACTTTCCTTTATGAATTATAATAAAGTTTTAATCTTTAGAAAAAAAAAGAAAATAAATAATATAAACTTATAAACAACTCAAAAGAATTTTTATTGATTTTATCATTGATTGAACCTCATCCATATTCACCTGTAAGTCAAATGTCAGGATTTACATATGTTTATGAAAGCAAAGGTGTGAAATGTCAGCTGTGTTATTATATAGCATCTGAATAAATTGCTCAGTGAAAATTCTCTCAATATGCATGGAAATTTATGATTTCTTTTGACCTAAACACGCCCTCTTCTCAAAAAAATAATACCATGTGAACTTGAGATTTTGAAATGGTCAATGCAATTTCAAAAAAGTTCATATTTTACAAAATAGTAATAATCAACAATAAGAAAAAGGACGAAACCACTCAGGCTGAACTTGAACGAGGGTGCAACCACCAAGAGCGAATCAGGATTAGGTGAAACCACTCGGGTGCAAACCAGTTTCAGGACAAAACTACCCAGAACCCTTTGCCAGGAATGAATGTTGTACAAAATTGTGGTAGAGAACAATTGGCTCAGTAGTTTCACATAAGAACATTCCAAAGTGAATTTACCTTAGAGTCATATATTACAACTAGTTTGGCTGAGGTAGGAATGCAAAACATAATTTTGGAAAAAAAATTCCAACAAAGTCTGCCATAGGGTCCTATGCTAAACTTACAATTGGATCATGCTTGGTTATTATCAACTATCTTCATAAACCAAGCAACGGACGTAAGTTGTATCAATATGGAATGGTTTTTGGTCCAAATGTGACAGGGTCAGACAGTTAGTCGTTGTGGATGTCCATCTGTATGAGATCTACTTAAAAATTCCCAGCTATAGATCTTTGTGGTGCGGTAAAACAAAGTTTAATGAATTGAAAATCAATTTTCAACAACTCTAAAAACTGTTTTCCTTGTTAAAAACTATGATTGATTGATTGGTGTTTAACGTCTTTTTGGCAATATTTCAGCCATATCTCGGCGATGTTTTAAACTACAATCATTGCAATCTGAAATAACCGTAATTAAAGATGGACGAGGGATGGAAGGACAATGGACGACAGGTGATGGCAAAAGCTTACATGGCCTTTTAGGTCAGGTGAGCTAAAATTACTAGTTGTTGCTTAAATCACATTTTAGATAGACCTAATTTAATGATTTCTCCAAATAATATATCACCTGGTTTTCAATTTTATAACATTCTTATTCTTTACAGAGTTATAAAATTACAACAGAAAATTGTTTAAACGGATAAACCCAAAATTATTACACCATATTTTTTACATCAGATAAAGGGAATAAAAAACATGTAGAGAAATTTCAAAATAAAGAAGGTTATGTACTGTGGTACTTATATACAACTTCAAAAACAAGCATTCCAGCCTATCAATTTTTTCTGCATAACTTGTTCCAAAATCACAGAACTTAACACTATCCCAAGTATTTGAAAACTCATTATTTTTAAACTAAGGAACAAATACAGTTTGTTCCACATCTTAGAATTAACACTATCTCAAACATTTAAGATCTCACTATTTTGAAACTAAGGAATAAACACATTCATTAAATTAGTTATTAAATGCACTATGAACTAAAGGGAAATATACCTATCTGGACTTTTTAATCTACTGATAACCTTCCAAGGTTTACACTCAGGACTTTGACAAAATAGACGTAATTCTTCTAAAGCTTTCTTAGTTTCTTCATAACCTTGTCTTTGATATTCTTCCTCTGTCAGTAATCTAATCTTTGGCTTAAATAACTTAAATCTACAAAATATAAAATACAAATAATATGTCAATGTTGCTGCTTATATCTTTTTTTATCATATCTCCAAACAAAAAGCATAATTGAACTGTGTGTAAAGTGCTTTACTAGATTTACCTTCATCAGATACTCTAGGGGCTAATAATAGAAAGATCAGTCAAATTCTATGAATTTTTTGTTACATTAATGGTGCAAAAAACAAATACAGTTCATGAGGTAATGACTCCAATAGCGATATATAATGATAACAATCATTTTTTTGATTGGTGTTTAATGCCACTTTAAACAATATTTCAGTCATTTCGTGGTGGTCAGTTTTACTGGTGGAGGAAGCCAGAGTACCCGGAGAGAACCACCAACCTTTGGCAGATAACTGACAAACCTTATCACGTGCGATGTGAGTTAAATGATACCCATTTTTGTATGGTACAAGTGCAGGCTCGAAACCAAAGCCGTATAGGTAAGATGACAGCATCATAACCATCAGAAAATTAAAATTTACAATTTTGGAAAGATGTAAACTGTATCTTTCCAACATACATTCTAGAACTCCAAAAAAATATGAGTGTTAAGCAAGATAAAATAAAACTTACCTGAAATATCTAGTAAAAGAATTGTTGTACAATCCTGCTGGTAAATTATAAAAAGTTAATATAGCAATAATAAAAGCCACGGAAACCTGAGGCAGTTGTGTCCCTTGATAAATCAGAAAGAGGCCAACTGCCTGTATTATCCACTGCAAGATGTTAAGGTTTTTCTGGTCTGTGATTGGTCCATATTTATAACAAATTCCAAAGCTTAAAAATCCTGTCACTGCTACATATCCCAGAATCCACTTCCAGTAGGAAACAACTGTTGTGCCAAATGATTTGGCAAAGAGTTGCCAGATATACATTGATGCACAGCAGCTAGACAACATCATAATATATCCAAGTTTCTTTAAACTCTGAAAAATTAAGGTGTTATTTGAGTCAGCAATAAATCAGGTAACTTCAATTTCAAAACTTATTCTGTCATTATATTTTGGATCAAGAGCCACTAATTGGAATTGCTTATATCTTATTTTTCATTTTGGATGCAGAACAGGAGTGAAGCCAGTGTTTAGAAACCAATTAGACAGGTCACTGACAAACCTTATCATATAGTAGCAGTCTGTCTATGAATCGAACAAATTCACTAAAAGTGATACATCCGATAAAAGGTTACATATATTCATTTTTATCACGATATTATTTTAACCATTTAAATATACAAACTCTGGGATGGCCAATAGTTTTTGTAAAACTTTTTAATCTTAGGAAATATTGTTGAAAATATTAAGAACAATTTGTCAGTAAAAAATTAGTTATATCCCCTGTCAGAATTTTACAGTGCATTTTATGTAGAATATTTCTCCCATGATAAGTCCAGAAATGCAAAATAATCCTCAAACTTACACATTACTTGACCTTCTAAAAAATATATATAATTTAAATAGATAAAGGCTTTCCAAGTTTGTATCAACTTTTGTATCATTTTTATCCCGACTCCTCTTGATAACAAAATTCGGTTATTAGCAAAATTCAAACACCAATCCAATATTCTATTGATTTAATGTTAAACTGTCTTGTTTATTGCAAAGCACATATTAGCAAATATCTGTTAATTGCAATAAAAATCTTGGACCAAAATTGATAAAATTCTCTACTAGCTAAGAAAATATTTAGTTTTTCATGCAATTCCCTTAAAACTTTTTGAATTACTATGGTTGGTATTTACGTTGATGTGCATTAGATTTGCAGTCTAAGTAAAATGCTACCAAAGCTTGTCCAAATTGGCTCTGCAGTTTTTGAAGAAAATATTTTTGTAATTGTTGACGATGGATGAATGTCTAGAGCAAGATGATGCCAAAATCTAATGTGGCCTTTTAGGCCAAGTGAACTTAAATGGATAGTTTGGTTGATGTCATTAAAGAGCCATAAGGTCCATTCCAGTTCACCAATCTTATTATGTCATACAAATAAATCAAAAGGTATAGAGCATTCCAATGTTTAGTTGTAAAATACAATGTACTGTGTAAAAATGGGCCTTTCTAGTGATCTAGAAAAATACATCTGATGTTTAGCAATAATGCCATTTTTTTTTAATTTGTGCCAATAAAAATTATTCTTATGCATTGTAATTACAGAAAAACACATTATAAACGGGTTCCATTTGTTTTTCCTCCATACCCACCATGGTAAGATTAAAGTGGGATTTTTGAGAAGAATAATTTCACATTAAAGGTTTAAAATTATTTGCTTTCAGTTCTTGGTCTAACTTACATGAAACTGATTAAGTTTATCCAAACCAGCTGGAATGCAGAGTGGTAAAACACATGTAAAGTTTTATTGTACATTTACAGCCTTTACACCTCTGATTTTATGTATTTTAGGTCAAATTTAAAAATACGTCTGTTTCCCCTCTCCTGACCTTTCATCATAAAATTGGGTGGGTAGGTAGGCTCATAGAATTTTTTTTTCTAAAAAAAATCATGAAAAATTATTCATAAGGTGAAGAAAAAAGGCCAAGGAAAAAATAAAAAGTTTAAAAGCCAATAAATACATTTGGGTCGGGGTAGGGGAAACATCAACATTTTTATTTTTGCCTTAGATATACCAGTAATGACTGTATTTGATTATTTCATCTATTTCACAAGAAAATCAAATGCTGTTTTTATACAATAGCTGCAAATGAAATACTATAAACATACTGCCTTTATGTGAGGGTGTTATGGTATATTACCACACAAAGAAAAATTATCACATTCATAAAAAAATCACATGAGACGAATCGACGGTGATTTTTTTTCTGAGTGTGATATTTTTTCTAAGTGTGGTAATCTACCATAACACCCTCACCTAAAGGCA
>JARWCS010000023.1:730649-740659 GCA_034783895.1 Geukensia demissa | reverse complement strand
AAAAAATTTAAACAACGCACAAACAAATTTTTAAATGATGTTGAAGGAGTGTAACGTTTCTTTTTTTGACTAGTATAGTTTCACATTTATTTCGAATAATGGTTGTCAAAGGTGTATTTCTTCAATTAGCCGATAAGACCCCTGCTTTTTCTGTTTTGATTCGCTTCATGTGTACATCAAACATATCCGTTCACTGTAAGTCTGTTTCTGAACTGTAATGTTCATTGGTAATGTTGGTGCCAACACAACTCCCAGAGTTGAGTTAAGAAGGTTGTTTAAATGATTGCTAATAAATGTGTATTTTTATTTGCATTGAACCTCTTTATGTTTTGTCGTTAAAAAAATTAAATACATGGGCCTGAATGTTCGACCCCACCTTGAAAAACCCTGGCCACGTCTCTGAACCCTAAAATGGAAGTAGCTTGTATAGTTTTGCGTCGTGTGATACTATTCTCTAAGCATTTGGTTAATATCATCAGACAATATGCGTATAAACAATAAATCCTTTTAAACACAAACGCAATTTGCTATATTATGTATTTTGTTCTTCTATCTCTACCATCTCCATAGGAGACAATAGCCTCATAATTATGAGTACTCAGCTACATACTATATATCTGTGACCACAATGAATCAAAAACCATGCAACACCACACGACAAAGCCGAGGGCCTCTTTAATAACCACTCAGTGTTACAGATTGACAATAAACCAACGTGAAAAAATTAAAATCAAAGAATCACACGCAATCTTAGTAAACAGAAGGAAGTCAAAAACTTGAAAAAAATTAACACGCCCATACGAGTTGACCCTGCTGAATGAAAACTAGCGGGAAAATCTCTCACTACGCAAACCCTATGGATTGACAATACAGAATAAATTTATTTCAGTCTAGTTCATAAATTCAAACGACTGAAATTATATTTAATTAAAAATGGTTATATCCGTTTGATATTGCAGGTATGGCTGACAACTTTACCGAGTTTAGAAATGTGTATTTTTATATGACAAGTTGATTTCTTCTCTGGCAATAAAATCGAATGGAAATTTTAAATCTTAATTCATTATTGATTACATACTATATTTTGTTAAGATTTTTACAAATAAAAACAAAGCAACAATAAATAATGAATAACCAAAAAGAAAGCAAACACAAGATTTCAATAGAAAATATGGAATGTTCATTGTTTATTGATCGATATTTATCTGTTGTTCATTTCAATAAAAGAAATCTAGTTTTACATGAAAAGGTAAGGATTGTGTGCATGATAGGTTTTAAAATAAGATTTTTTTCATTAACAGTCTATGGTAAATCCAACACGAGCAATAAATATAAAAATGGGAGATGTGGAATGATTGTCCATGAGACAGCTATCCACCAAACGAAAGTCGAATTTAAACTGCTGCAGGTTCCATTATGGCCTTCAATAATTAACCAGAGTCCATACCATAACGGAAGCTGTAAACGGCACCGAATTAGAAAATGTGAAACTTTTCATAAAACACGACAATCGACCTAACCTGTTTAAAAAATGGTGAACAAATAACAATTAATGACTAATTAAACAACGACAACCACTGGACTATAGGTTCCTGGTTTGGGACAGGCATGCAAGTATGCGGCGGGATTTAACCGACTGGTGAGCGCTCAACCCTCCCTCTAACCTGGATGCTAACCTGGGACAGTGGTGTAACAAAACAGAAATAAATCGCACTATAAAGTTCAGTTGAAATGGATTTAACACTTGAGATCGATACCGAAAACCAACAACAAATACAATCAACACTAAATACATGATGCAGCAAAAGCATCGAGAGTACTCGCAGTTGCTGTCGGCTAGTTAAAAACCATAAAGCAACCGATCAGGAAACCAAGGTTTAAGGAGCGAGGACTGTACTACGGTGTCAATATAAACAAGTCCAATTGGATTTAGAGTTTAAATATCATTAGAAGTCAAAGAAAACATGGGTTGTCCAAATGCCAATATAAAAATATATATAGACAGGAAGTAGAAAATGTTATAACAAATATAAACTGTTTAGCTCCGTATTACGCTATTCACAAGAAAGTTAATATAAGTACCAATAAAAACCATATTTACAGATTTAATAAAAATGCTGTGACGATATCCTTTACGGATAAGTTTATTAAGATGAATTTTAAGACCACGTGGATTTTGTTTAAATTTCCGAGCTTTGTTTACCAAGTTTCCGTATAAAGTAGGATGCGATATCCCCATGTTTCATAAGATGATTACAAATACATCCAAATTTGGATACCAAATCTTTATATTTATGAAAAGAATTTAAGCAAACGTTTTAATCAATTTGTGGTAACGAAATCCTTGACTAAATATTTTTTTCAGTTATACAGAGATTGCGTTCATTAAATCTGAAACGTCGCTTCAAGCACGGGCATAATAGCGAACCAGCTGAGAAATATATAAACAGTACAAAACGAGACAAAGGACCGTTCCTGTCAAGGAAGGGAAAGAGTTTGGGAATGAGAAATAGTCCTTCTTGTAAATTTTGTTGGAAATTTTACCTCGAGAAATATACACATACAAGTCTAGAAATGGGCATTTGAGGCTATTGTTATATATATTACCTGTATTTAAGGTTAATTCATATGGATAAATCTCGGGAGTCTGAATTATTTACGGAAAAGATGATACAATGTATCATCAAGGTAGCGGTAGGTATTGATAAATTTGATAAATTTGTCTCAAATCAGAACTAGAAGGATCCTTGTGAAGTTTGGAAATAAACTGAAATTTATAACAGTAAAGAAAAAATCCACTATAAAAGGAGTACAATTTGTGCCCATTAGAATAAAGTCGAATCAGATTCATGCAAATGAATTCCAGAGAGACTGAATCCACTTCTAAAGAGAAGCTGCTCAGAGTATTAAATCCAACGGTCTCTACATAGTCTTCAACAAGGTTGGAAAACCACACTTTATGGCGAGTCTCTATTTGATTATCCGTAATAATGTACATTTTGACACAACAAAAAGCAAAGCAGACACACATTTAACCATGCTGGCACGACGAATTACAGAAATTAAGAAATAAGAAAACCTTAATAACCAGAAGAACGATATACATGTATATTTGTACCATAGGCATTTCTAGAGTTAAAACCAGCATTGTGTATAATTTAAAATCTGAAACGTATTTTGAAGTCTATAATGCCTTATGCACTTATATATTATATTGTGTTAACAGCACATGTATAAATATTTTTGTTGTTTTCTTAATTTGTATTTTTATAACTTGACATCTCAGTTTGTATAGTATCAAAACAGATAATTGAGAGACCTCATAATTTATTTAAGGTCAAAGATCAACAAATTTTGGCTCCGGGCATATCTTACTAGAACAATATTTACATTTTTCTAACATTTAAGACTCTAGTCAAGAGTTATCCTAGATAAGCAAGAGTTATCCTTCTTTATATACCATTAAAGTTGATTATAATTTACTTGTATAGCACATTCTATAATTTGGTAAAATGATTAATAATGTGTTATGTATATACTCTATATTAGAAAGGAAAGTTTTAAATTTATTAAGAAACTGTTTTGCAAACAAAAACAAATAAAAGAAAAGATAATAAAGTAAGAACAAAATGTATAAATTTGTTTAGAACATGAAAATATGGCTTAAATTGTTAATTTGGTTTTGCCTCGGGATGATTATATAAAAATATATATTCAATGTTTAACAAAAAAACTTTACATATATGATGTTGGAATATAAATGGTTATAAGGTTAAGGGCTATAGTAAGTACAGTGATCCAGGATTCATTAATCATATCTGTAATAAAGACATAATTTGTCTTTTAGAAACCCACTGTCCATTTCAAGAATCACTTTTTATTCCAAATTTTAGTGCTGTTCATTTAAGCAGACCAAAAAACAAGAAAACAAATAAAATATCTGGGGGAATATCAGTATATGTTAAATCTGAACTCAAAGAAGGAATCAAATTTCTAGAACACAAAAATAATGATTATATCTGGATGAAGCTCTGTAAAAGTTTTTTCGGTATTCATGATGACATATACTTATTATATTTATATAACCCCCATGAGAATTCTTCGTATACACAGTCATTAGAAACTGATATTTTTGAAATTATTGAAAGTGAAATTGTAACTTATTCAGAAAAAGGTAAAATTATTATTATGGGGGACCTGAATGCAAGAACTGGACAAGAATCTGATTATATTGCAAATGAAGAGCATGATAGTAATATCCCTCTGTTTGATAACTATATTCCTGATGCTAATATTACAAACCGATTAAGTCAGGATTCAACTGTTTTAACAAGAGGGCGATTATTTAATGACTTATGTATACAAACTGGTATAAGAATTTTAAATGGTAGATGTACAGGAGATCTAACAGGAAATTTTACATGTCATAATTATAGGGGAAGTAGTGTAGTAGACTATTGCAGTATATCTGAATCATTATTATCTAAAATTATATTTTTTAATGTACATAAATTTTTACCAGAATATTCAGATCACAGTCAAATTTCTGCTTTGCTTCAAATTAATTGTAGCATTGCAGAAAACATTGACACTGTGCAACCAATACCAACACGGTATAAATGGGATGAAAATTCACCATTATTATTTCAAGAAGCTTTATCCTCTTCAGTGTTTCAATCTAAAATTAATTTAATAAATGAAACTGATTACCAAAATAAAATAGAAAATTTAGTTTGTGACTTAAACTCTGTTCTCTGTGGTGCTGCGGATATTGCTTTGATTAAAGTTAAATCAAAAAATAAAATACATGTTAAATCCCCTCCCCCCAAAACCTAAATGGTATGACTTATCACTTTTTTCTCTAAAAAAGAACCTGGAACAAAAAAGTAAACTTTTTGAAAAGTATCCCAGAGATCCCCATGTAAGGGGTGCATTATTTAGTACTTTAAAAACATACAGAAAAGTAAGGAAATTTAAAATCAAAGAATATCACAGTAAAATAATTGACCAGTTAGACTCTTTACTTGAAAATGACCCCAAAAAATACTGGGCCTTGCTAGATAATTTAGCTAACAAGACTGATAACAATAATAATAATACCCCTGGAATAACAGCTGGAACTTGGTTTGAATATTTTAGTAATTTAAATAAGAAAACAAATTTAAGTGAAAAAGATTTTCTAGATAAATTGAAATCATTAGAAAATGAAAAGATTTATTCTGAACTAGATAATAAGATTACCACAAAAGAAATAGGTGATGCCATCAGTGGTCTTAAAAATAATAAAGCCAGTAGTTTTGACTCTATTCTTAATGAGATGTTGAAACACAGCCAGTTGTATATACTTAAGTGTTTACATAAATTATTTAATGCTATTTTAAGAACAGGCATATTTCCCAAGTCCTGGGCAAAAGGCATTATAGTTCCTATATTTAAAAATGGGTTACTTGATGATCCTTCTAATTACAGGGGTTTGACAATTGGTAGTAATATATGTAAATTATTCACAAAAATTCTGAACACTCGTCTTAACAACTTTTTAATTAAGAGGAACATTATTTCACGGGAACAAATTGGATTTTGTAAAGGTAAACGCACCAGTGATCATATATTCACATTAAAAACTCTTATAGATAAATACTGTCAGCAGGGCTGTAAAAAATTGCATACCTGTTTTGTAGACTTTAGAAAAGCCTTTGACACAGTTAGGCATGAAGAACTTTTTTATAAGCTTAGAACTATTGGTATTAGTGACTTATTTTATAATGTTATTAAAAACATGTATAGTAATATTGAATTGTGTGTCAAAGCCAACTCAAACAGTTTAACAGACAACTTTAATTCTAGTGTAGGAGTGAGACAAGGTGATAACCTTAGACCTAATTTGTTCAATTTATTTGTAAATGATTTACCTAATATTTTTGATAATGAATGCATGCCTGTAAGTCTTAATACCTCAAAGATTAATTGTCTTATGTATGCTGATGATGTTATATTATTATCAGAAACCCGTGATGGATTACAAAATAGTCTTTCTATGCTTGAAAAATATTGCTCAAAATGGGGACTAGAAGTTAATATAAGTAAAACTAAATGTCTTACATTTAATAATACAGGAAAGCTGGACACAAATGTTTATATTTACATTTACATTTCTTTATAATGCCTCAGATAAGACATACATTGAGTCCTGGATCCTGTACTTCCTTATACAATTTGCCTTAAAAGACCTTTTTTTTTTGTGAATCATTGTTGCATTCAATCATTGTCAATCATTGTCAATCAATTGTATTAAATTGATGTTAATTGCTCTGCCTTAACAGGCGCCTCTAATTTGGCAATAAAATATTTGCTGTTGTTGTTGTTGTTTGTCATTAGCGTTACCTCCCCTGTCAACGTTTAATTCCTTAAATTTGAAAAAAAACTCTTTATTCTCTGTAATTGAGTAAAAATGATTATGTCATTAGATAAAGAATTACAATATGTTTTTTTAAGATTTAATTTCCTAGAAGTATTTCCTTTCTAAAATAAATATTTGCAATGATAGAAAAAGTCAATACCTCAAGTTTGCGGTCCAAGATGGCGGAAGACACCCGAACCTCCTTATATCGTGGCATATTTCGTTTGATGAACTGTAATACATAAGAACGCAACTATACCTTCGACTGAGAGCTATAGAAAGCCGTAGTGGAATTAATTCCCTATTTATTGATATTAATAAATGATTTAATGATAGGAGTGAGGTTTGAGAAATCATATGAAAAAGTTCCTGAAAAAGAGTAAAACACAAATTTGGAATTGATTTTGCCATACTAGAAGCCTAATTACATTTATTTTGTGCTTTCTGTGATCAAAATTAATGCTTAACACCGGGTAAAGTGTATAAAGTTCATATCGTAAAAAGCTTCTCCCGTGCTTGAGTTGTAGGCTCATTAATTTTCGGGTCAGTCTGGAATGTATGTTGGAAAGAAACAGCTTACATCTTTCCAACATTGCAATTTGTAAAATTTCACAATTTTTCACATTATCTTTATACTTGGCTTATCAGCGTCATCACGCCATGAACTGTATATTTCATTTGGTCCATAAATGTAACTAGAAATTCATACAGTTTGAATGATCTTCTTATGTTTACCCCTAGTGTGTCTGATGATGGTTAATCTAGTTTAATATGACTTCCGATTATTTGTTATAAACGTATGCAACATATGATCGCTTATTTTTGGCATATATATTTCATACTTCTTTCTTTTTAAATATTAAAATCGACAGAGACGGTGCTAGCACTATGCATTAATGTTATCATGATTTCTATTTCTCAAAAGAACATGGGTAATATATGTGTTTATTGTTTATGTATGAAGGCAACGATTGGAATTTATTTTAAATATATTTTGTATCTTAATTAGTCCAGAATATCGTTTTTAATTCATTTCATGTCCATTTCTTTATTAGAGAAAAGAAGAATGTATATATATTTTACATGGTAATTATTTATTTAAAATTCTTTCGATTTCCACACACGTCATGAATTGTTAGTAGTACAACTTGACTAAGATAGCAGATCAAATTAAATACCATTTCTAATGAAGCATTCAATCAAAGCACTTAGATTGGTCATGGAAGAGAACAAATTCTACTTGACGAAATGCGGTTAACTGCTGAGAAACCACATTTTATGTACGCAGTGCAGAAAACCTTCATGCTCGGAAATTATTTTTTTTTGGCTTCTCAAAAAAGTTGAAAATATTTATATATTTAGATTAATAATTTCAATTATTTGATATCAACCACTCATCAAATATATGACGTAGGCATATCATTTGGCCTCTAGATTTAAACTTTTAATAAAATTCTTATTAAGATTTGGTGCTCATAACCGTCATAATGTTAAGAATCTGTAAATCGGACGTTTACATAGCACAGAATGTTTATATAATTTATCCCAATAAAATTATAAACAGTTTAATTTAACGGATATCTAGGGGACAAAAAACTGTACATACACACACACACACACACACACACATGCAAATAAAGTTCGTCAGTAACAAAGATGTAAAGAAAATACAATGCGTATGTTGTCATTTTTTAAAATAAATATCATACGTTGTTAAAAAAATAAACAATCTCTAAAACATTTTTTATGTTCACTCCAAAATTTGTGGATTGTAAATATGATGTTAAGATGATCATTCAGAGCTTAACGCATTTAAGCCATTAATTGTAATTTGTAACTAAATAGAAAATGTAACTTTGAAAAACTTAGTTTGTAACAACCAACATGAGGACTTTGAGACTGCACGGCGTTCAATAAAAATGAATAGTCACTTGATACCATATTGTGTATAACCATTGTTTTGGTTGCGGACACAATTTTTTTTGAAAAGACAGATTAGGTAGATATGTTCGTATAAAGGTAAGAAATTGAGATAAATTCAATTTGGGCTTATGTTGAACTGTGGCAAACACGTTTTCCGACGTCATTTTTACAAATAACCACAAAAACCATTCCATGTTTTGCTTTTAACCAAAACAACGAGATATATGAACCCTGTCATTTACTAGACAAACATGATAACTCGAATTCAAATGCTAACTTACAAAGTGACATGCATAACACAGGAAGACATGTCGCATTTCTCTGACCAATTTTTTTTAACCCTCAACCGACCAGTCTTTGCTCTTGCGCTTAAATGGCGTGTGTCACGGGGAAAAGCAGCAAATAATAATACTTATGGCAGGTTGCCACCAGACAAGTGGCTGAACCAACGACCCCACTTTTATCCAACAAATATTGAAGTGGTGCTTATAACTTTTACGTAAACCTGTATTCTTTATATTGTCCTTCGATAAACTAAGTCCGGATGCATATAAAAAAGAAGATGTGGTATGATTTTCTATGAGTCAGCCATAAAATTTGATTAATTACAATCATCTTTAGGTTACTCAAAGGCCTTTAATAATAGATACATATCCACAATTTAATAAATATAGGCCAGATAAGTATACAACGTAAAACAATAAACATTTCAACATTTAAACAACGACATCTACTGGATTACAGGTTCCTGGCTTGGGACAGGCACAAAAAGTATGTCGCGGGGTTAAAAGTGTTTGTTAGTACTCAATCATCCTCTTTACCTGGGAAAGTGATTTGACAAAATGACATAAAATCAAACTTTAAAAACCAATTGCATACGATTTAACTTTTGAAGTCGAAACATAGTATGCTGCAGATAATAACAAATAAAAAAGTAACAACAAGAAATACCGACCTCAAAATATACTCGCTGTTTCTGACAGCTAGTTCATAATCCAAACACAATTGACAACAAATCTGGTTCTCGTAAGCTAAGACTTCAATCATAACACGTCCGCCTGGATTCAGTGTAAAATCATTAATAGCCAAAGACAATTAAGTATTGTGCAAGTGCCAAAATCAAGAAGTATCGACAGCAATAGGACAAAAGTTTAACAAAATATTGACTGAAATTAGTCTTAAGGAAAATTGTTGAGCAGAGAGTTAATGTTGATACCAAAGAATACAATATTTAAAGATCTTGAATAATGTTATAAAGATATGACCATTATGTATAATTTAATGTCCAAATGGGTTTTGTTTAAATTTACGAGCTTTATTAAACATATTTCCATAAGAGTTTGGTTGTGATTTTCTGTCAATTTTTGCAGGTTAAACAAAGCTTAAAAATTGTATTTTTATATTTGTTATAGTAACTGCGAGCATTCATTAGGGATGTATCTTCTTTTTGCATGTATTTTTGTTAAGTATATTTATTGTATTTAAGGTACTCTCTAGTCGGATATGGCGATTCTCTGTTTGATTTTTATGGTTCGTCTGTTGCTGCTTTTGTATTCTTTGATATTTTCCTTTGACCACTCGTTGGGGGAGGGTTGGGTACCCATTAAACTAGTTTAACCCCACCACATGTCTCACGTGCATGTCACAAGTCAGGAATTGTGGTCATAGGTTTGTCTTTTTCTGTGTG
>JARWCS010000023.1:712077-726367 GCA_034783895.1 Geukensia demissa | reverse complement strand
GTTTGGATTTCAGATCGTCAATACTGAAGTGCTGCAAAACCTTCTTGTAGTTGAAAATTCTGGATGCAACAGGCTTAACCTCTCAACCAATACATACAGCATTCCAAACCATTTAACCTTCTTAAACCACTCAACAAATACATAGAGCATGCCAAACCATTTAACCCTCCGGTAGCAGCGGCCAAACTGATTGTGTGGTCAAATCTCGCGCAGACTCACTTACGATATCGTACTATCGTAAGCAAGTCAGCTCTCGTTATGACCAGACTTCATTAAGTATTGGTCAAAAAATATGTTGAAAACACTTATCGCCTACTCCACTTCTCTTAACCCCAATACAAAACCTATTCTCTCTCCCAATACTTACCCAAAACTAACCCATAATAACTTACAAATGCCATTGCGCCCCTTCCCGGCTTCCTACCAGTGGTTAACATAAAACGTCAAACATTTCACCACAAAAATTCTAAAAGGCTATCAGACTTAGAAAAAATAACCCAAACTTCAATGTCCTGACCTATACTTTTGACATTTATACGATGGGACATTGTCTCGTGTACATTTATCCCATATCCTTATATGTAGCCCAAATCCTCAGAAATTAGCAAATTTCACCATCCACACTAAATCCTCTCCACAAAGTACCCACCGGACCAAACGGACGGACGTGTATAACCAAATTGTACACACTAATCTTGCTAGATGTGAATGAAAACTCAATCATATAAAATATCTAAACAATTGTTTTGACTCCGTTGTCGGGTTGTTATCCCTGACATACCCATTCTCTAATCTATCAACATTAGAATAAAATGATTACTGTGCAAACAAATTTTTATTTAGATTTACCAATACAACCAATACAGAGTTACAAACATGAGCATCATTAAGAGATACAATATCTCTATAAATATTGAAAATTACACTTGTTTGAATTTACAAAGCAAACTAATTAACTATTATGTAACACTGTCCAAAGATATCAAGCAAAACGAATTCACCATATACATTCATGGCATATTGAAATATAATACATGTACTTAATAAATTATACATCAATCAGAAAATACCCACTTCCATTAGGGGAAAGCATCCACAAGGCTTGTCACATCCCCACAAGATTCGAAAATTGATTTACATTGAGAGTCTCGGACAACCCAAAATTCGCCATGATAGTACTCTGTCATTTGCGATAGGCGACTATACCTCTGATATGAAACCTTAGAAGACCAGCCAATATGATTCATCACTTCCTGTGTTGACCCCCATGACAAAGCGAGGGTGATAGCGCAAGCTCCCCTAATTCCATGGGGAGTCTCCCCTTCATACAGTCCCAAGTCCATCAAATATTTTTTCAGGCGGTCGTACATTCCATGCGAAGAAACTGGGTTATCCGTTACCTCTTCTCTACTACTACTTAAGGTACGAAACAAATAACCATACCTGAGATCAACCCCTATCAGCCTGGAACCTTCCATATATCTCTCCAGACCTAAAACAGGACCGACTGTTTTATCGTGTACCCGCAACACGGTAAAGTCATTAACCTTACCCTTTGAAAGGGTTTTACCAACTGTATGAGAAAACAAAAACCCGTCATCCATAGGGAGTCTTTTTTCCTCTTGGGTCAGACATAAACATAGGTCATTTGCTCCATCACCCGAAAAATATTGTGTTTTTAAGAAAGATTGATTCCTCAAATGTAAAATCTTTTAGACAATTTCAAATCTGCATCTTCTAGCAACTTATCTATATGACAACTAATTGACCTTAATTTATCACAAAATAAAGGTTTAGCTTGCTTCTGCAGAACATGTGATTTAGCTTGTTCTACTTGCACCGCTTTCAAGTAACAACCAACATCAACGCTAGAAACTGGGTTACCTACAGCTTGAAGTTCATCCCAATGGGACCTCCTACCACAATTCTCAAAGATACTTTTCAACTTTCCCAAAATAGACTGAATCGTACCGGACGCTAACCGGAGTGGACACTGATATGGATGGACACTAGTTTTACCAAGAAACCTACAAGACAGTTCATGAATTTGAGTTCTCCCTTTGGCGTCCTTCTGAACCAGAAATCGTCGAACATCTGTTGGAGTAGTCGTCAAAATACTCTTAACAGGGTTCAAATTTATCAAAAATTTCTCAAATTCCTTTTCAAGAACAGACTTTCTCTTAGAATAACTAGTTGAAGTAACCAAATGTCTAAATATTTCAAACGTTTGTTAACTGAATCATCCATGAAAGTGTCTTTCCGGCCCTCTTCCTCATGAACTGGTTCCCTTCCACACACTTGACAAAAGTTAAACCCGTAATCATTTGCATAACCACAAACTATACAAAGGTCAGCTGGCCTCCAGATACGTGGGACATCCCTCTAAAACAGAGTAAAATTAAAACTTAAGCTTAGCCACAATAAGAGACCACAACAAACCTTTCTCATCATAACTAAAACCCTTAACCGAGGGGTATGAAAGAACATTTTTTTCACCCTTAGCCGCCAAGGCATACCATTCAACCACATGCTGCCAAAAGAATGGCCACCACACAGGCTTTGGAGAGAACTCTGGAATTACAAAAGTGCACCTGCTGACCTAAGAATCAGCGCAATATTTCAGGACTGGAAATATTAGACTAAAAGGGGGAAACACGTATGGATTCTTTTCCAAAGCCAAATTTTGAGAAAAAATGTTTACCCCATCAGACCTAACTGTAGGAAAAGGGGTTAAATGCCTCAATGATTTCCCATCTCTGTCCTTCATTGTATTCGAATCGAGAGACGTTAAATCCACCGTATGAGGACCAAACTTTCCCTCAACGAAATCCCATTTACTAGGGGCCAGCTGTGCATCAAAATACCTTAACCTCCTAGATTCCGCATCAGCTGGGTTTTCCTTTGAACTAATATATAAAAGGCGGAGATCCATATTAACCGATTTTGACAATTCAAAAATTTCCTTCAGGACTTATTTAAAGAAGGATCTTTACCTCCTTGATTATTCCAAGCCTTAACTAAAGCTAAATTGTCGCAAAATGCATCGACTCTAACATTTACAATCATATTTCTATCCGAAAATAAGGACTGGAGCAGAGCATTGGCCTCCTTAACATGAATGGGAGGATTATCTTGATTTTCCCAATAGTCCCCAAACTCAGATAGTTTGCCTTCAAATAACAAAAACGCTCCCCACTTATATAAAGACGAGTCAGTTGCCAGAATAATCTGAAAATGAAGCTCTGGTCTCCATGTAGAGAAACCCTCTCAATCATCAAGGAAACGACAATACTCCAACTCCTCCCGTAAATCTTTATATATATACAAGTCTTTACTATTCTTAGACGCTAAGCTAATTGCCCTATTCACTTCCCTTGGAAATAAACGAGCTGAAGGTATAGCTAAGTATAAAGAGACGCACTTGCCAGCAAACTGCTGTAATGTTCTAATGTTAACCTCTCTCTGTCCAAGTATAGACTCCCTTAATTCCTTAAAAGTTAACTTCTTTTGCTCTGGCAGAATAAACGCTAATTTCTCGGAATCTAATAACATCCCCAAAAATTTCACACACTTAGTAGGTTTCAGTCTGCATTTCAACAAATTAAGGAAATATCCTATACTTGTTAACACCCTACACATCACATATATACTCTTAATGGCATTCTAGTAGCCGTCTATATTTCCCTTGTTCTCATTTTTATCTTTTATCTCACAAACTAACCTATCATCTATGTATAACAAAGATGGTATGCCTAAAGACTGACAATAACTAATAGGAACCATTCCCGTGGTATGGTACACGTAAGCACTAGCTTTAAAACCAAAGGGTAGCGTATTATACACCATATACCACCCACCAAATTGAATACCGAAGTATTTTCTAGAGTCTGGATGTAAAGAAATATGGTCGTAACCCGACTTGTCGTCAAGTGTCATCATGTAAGAGTTTCTTTTAACCAAACGTAGAACCTCCTTCAAAGTGTCCAGAGAGAAAGGGTAATCTTTAATCCAAAGATTGAGAAATCTCTCATCGTGGCACATACGCGGTTTTGAAGGCTCTATGGTGATTGGTAAAACCAGAAAAAGGGGCTCACATTCTTCTACTCTCCCTACCACGGAAATAGACCCATTAGCTATTCTTTCTAAAAGAGTAGTCGATATAAAATCTGAAAAGCTCGAACAGCTAGGCGAATTGGATAAATACATAGAAGGAGGAGAGTCTCTATCATAACTCTGTCCCTTAAAATTCCCTTTAAAATGTGTAAACATCTCAAAAATATCAACTCCACTCTCAGTCCATTTCAATACCTGGCTTGGGCAACCAATATCTCTCCATTGCTTCGCACAAATCATTAAATTTCCTGAAATAAAACGGCCAGGATCCCTAAATTGAAGGTCCTCCAAAGAAAAAGTAGCTCCATTAATACTCTCTAATGTAGGAACTTCGGGTGAGGGTTGGGTAGTCTCTTCTCCCAAATAATTAACCCAAAATATATCACCCCGTTTCCTGTGCACAACATCCTCAGGATTAAAACCGGATTTTAATTCCCATTCCGGAACATAGGGCTCAAATCTCAACTTCTTGCAAGTAGACCCCGAAAAACTGGAAGTCTGAAAATAACAAAATATAGAATTACCAATAAGAAAAAAAGAGACACCCAACCCTCACCCGCGTGAAAAATAAATTTCCACTAGGAGATTAGAAACTCCTGGGAAAGGGAGAGGTATCAAAACTAACGACTAACAGTCAACATTACAAAATACCCTCATATACAATACAGACCCTCGAATATTTCACTAAAAGTAACAGTTAACAATCATTTTTCCTTCTTAAGCTTAGGGCAACTGGATACAAAATGGCCATCTTCTTTACAATAAAAACAAACTCCACTTGCCCCCCGCTTACCCCTACCGGTACCACCACGATACGGAGGACGGAATCCAAAGGATGGATTGACAGGTGACGGTCCTGGAAAAAATCCCGGGTAAGGCATTCCGAAACCGGGGTTGGAAAAACCATAACCAGGAAATCCCAAAAGAGGTTCCGGGGATCGTGACACTTCCTTGCTGTCAGACTTGACCTTGTCTACATCATCGTACTTTTTAGATTTAGCCCAATCCGCGACCAAAGACGATATTTTTTTGTCCTCCTGAGACCCAAAAAGATTCAAAACTAAACCACAAAAGTCTTGGTGATCCTCGTATTTACGACACATTGTTAAAGACTTTTGAAACATCAGAGAATCTTTATGATCAGCTTTATTGGCGGCATCCACCATCATCTCTACGGCCGCTAACAAGACACTAGGGTTAGAAGTGAGTTTCGGCCTAGAGGCCAAAGTTCTGACATACTGTAAAGCCTCATCTACCTGTAGATCTTTTGTTTTGTTTTTCAATGCATCCATGTCCTGCCTCATTTCTTTCAAGGTCCTATTTGTATGCTCTCCAATGTCTTCACTTGCTGAGCCGCTACTTGAAGTGCCTACAAAGAAAACGCAAAGTCCAATAAATTATAAAATTCACAGAAAACCAGGGTATCGAAAATATCATTATAACGCGTTAAGTCTCTAAATACTCTAAATATCAATAACCTCAAATCATCTGTTTTAAGTTCTAAGTTTTAACCTTTACAAAGTTTCAATCCAGGTTACGTAAAGCTCGTTTTTAAAACTAAACCATGCATATGTCCTCAAAACAAATAGTTTATTTTTTTTAAATCCCCAAAAATAGTCTGAATAAAATCTAAATACAAACGAGTGTTATAAAACAAAAACGAACAAAATCTTACGGCACGTATGTAAGATATACCATTCTATACTTAAGTAAAACATAACGAATACACATGCGAAATCATTTTCCTGAAACGGACACAGAGGTCGAAGTAGACTTACGGGGTCAAATGTTGAACACCATAGAATTTGCATTTATAACCGTCTCGTGAAGTAACATGCATGTAGCCTCGAGGGATTCTTCCTTCCCCGCCAATTGACAGCTTCACCTGCGCAAAATTAAAATATTATTTTAACCTCCTACGACCAACCAATAAAATTGAGGCCTTGTACTTATTTAACACCACATGGGTTACAAATTACGGTTAGCCAGCATAGTGTAAAACAACCACTAGACAATTGACATAATAAAATAAGTACAAATACAGTCTAAACACACCCTTATGTGTAATAAGCAACCACCAGACTGGAACTTGAATACTTGAAAAGTGTAGAAATAAGCCGTTCTGTTTCTCCGCCTGCAGCTAAAACACGTGCTAAAGGGGCGTCTCTTCGTTGGGAGATCTCGACACCGGAGCGGTCTCCAGAGATCAAGCTAACCGAGCGGAAACCCCAGGTGGCGAATAGGGGAGGCCCTCTCGTTCGGGCGGGTGGCATTAATAATAAGGAAAGCCTGGCCGCATGGGTGAAAGTTTTCCTGTTTTTTGACGGATTTCCGATTTTTAGCCAAGGTTCTGGGCCATTTTTTAGATCGGTGTAAATTGGAGGAGTTTTTTAGGGGGTTAGGTCCATATTTTAAACAGAAAATAACGTTTCCCATTATTCTGAATGCAATATGTTGTTATCAAGGTAGCTTTATTTCATCAGGAACACCCCCCCTTCCCCCCAGAAAAAAAATAATCGGGCGTAAAAGTCCCGAACATCATCGTAATTCGTTTGTTTATATTTAACAACATGCAATATTTCCATAACAACGGGCGAAGGGAGGTAACTCAAATCGTTTGCGACATTTGCCGTAAACCGTCAATCGAGAAAAACGTGAGGTTCCTACCGGAGGTTAGCGACACCAAATCCGATTGAAATATAAATATACTAAGGCAACTCTATTATAGTTCATTTTTGGTAAGTTAAATAAGAATTGAATGCGCCAGCAAATGCAGAATATACAGGACTCCGGCTGAAAAGGAGGAAAAAAATGATTAATTGATTGATTATTGTTTAACGTCCAGTGGCAAATATTTCATGCATATTCAGAACGGAAACAAGTTAGCAACTAATAAATCAGTATGTAGACTGTAACAAAGGTACCGGTAAGGATGGGATTTTTAGACTACCGCTGGAAAAATTGCGTGTTGGATAGGGGCGGAAAATTTTGCCTTGTAACTGGCCGCCTACGGACCACTCAAAATGAGCTGTTACAAGGGGGTCTTTAGCGTGCTTAGGACATGGCTTTTCTTAATCTACCATCATGAAATAGAAAATTACACTTAAAATACCCGATTTGCAAATATAGTAACTTAATTGTATGACCCGAAATGCGTTTCATACTTTTTAAAACCGCGAGAAATGGGGTGGCTAGTAATTTTCATAAAAATTTCTAGAAAAAATGAATAATTCATAGGTTTGTTGTTAGCGTTAATTAAAGGGCCTTACAATCTTATCAAAAATATAAAAAATAACTTACATTGTGCGAAGATAAGGCCGAAAACTAAGAAAGCTGACACTACCAATTTGACAGGATAATTAGATCGATATAATAAATCGTAACAATGACGGTGAAAGTTTCCGTGAAAGCTATGGAGTGCAGAATTGACAAAATGTTAAACAGTACACTCCTCGCCTGATATAAAATATCACTATTGAGGAAAAATGTAAAAATCAATAAACAGTCTTGACAATGTTTAAAGTGTGTCTAAATGTACTTGATCATGAAAGGCATTTCAAAATTGTCCATCAAACACTGGTCTGATAACTACCTGTTATCGTTCAAATCTCAAATAAAAATTATTGTTCTAACAACTTAATAACTTCAGTTATGGGACGACAGAATGTTCTTGGTACACCTCCGACCGTGACTTTGATTGACACTGTACGTACTAGATTGTCATCGCCTGGTGTTACCTTAGTAACTATGCCCATTGGCCACATGTTACGTGATAGTTCTTTATTTCGGAGAAGCACTATGTCACCTACGGCCACATTCCTTTCAGTTTCGTTCCATTTACGACGAGTTTGTAACGTGTTAAGGTACTCAGTCTTATAACGTTTCCAAAAGATAGCCGCAAGATGTTGTACTCTTTTCCAGTGTTTACGGAGAAGGTCATTGCGGTCGATGTTGTCTAAATTGACGATATCATAGTCCTGGTTATCAATCTTTTGTGTAAGTAACACTGACGGTGAAAGGATAGTCGGATTGTCGGGGTCTGTTGACACTGATACCAACGGTCTAGAATTAATGATGTGACTGATTTCCGCAAAGAAGGTAGAGAGGACTTCGTGTGTGAGACATGATTTATGCCGAAGAAGCATCGCCTCAAGGATGCGACGGGTAACGCCTATCATTCTCTCCCACACTCCTCCCATGTGTGAGGAGTGTGGAGGGTTAAAAATATAAGTGATTTTACGCTGATCCAAGAAGTTCTTTATTGGTCCATCTTCCGTGTTTACAACATTCAACTTTAGTTCGTTTACTGTGCCGACGAAGTTGGTGCCTCTGTCTGACCTCAACACTGACACGTGTCCTCTTATAGCGATGAAACGTCTCAAGGCGTTGATAAAAGAGGATGTCGACATTTCCTCCACAATCTCCAGGTGGACTGCCCGGGTGACAAGACAGGTGAATAGAGCACCCCACCGTTTACTATTTGCTGCGCCACCGCGAGTACGTCTAGTGACGACTTCAAACGGACCAAACATGTCCACGCCAACTGAAGTGAAAGGCGGCTGTCCGGGTGTCACTCGATCGATAGGTAAGTTCGACATTTTCTGAGATTGTGGGTTTCTCCTTAGTTTCCTACACACAACGCAACTACGAATGACGGATGATACAAGTCTCTTACCACCTACTATCCAAAGCCCAGCAGACCTTATCTGACCTTCTGTCAAGTGTCGACCCTGATGTTGACAAGCCTCGTGATATTTTCAGACGATAAGAAGAGTGATATGGTGTTTTGCAGGTAAAATTATAGGGTTCGTTACCCCTATGTCCGAATCTGCATGCTTAAGGCGACCACCTACTCGAATAACTCCTCGACTGTCAATGTAAGGATCAAGTCTACTTATCGGACTGTTTTTGCTCAGAGGTTTGGAATCTAAAAGACATTCATAATCGGCACTGTACATCTTGCGTTGAACTTCTTTGAAAGCAAATTGTTCTGTATCACGTAACAGTTCAACCCCTTTGACTTCAACACTGTCCTTATGTTTAGATTTACGCCAACGCTGAATAAATCTACGAATTACGAATAAACCAGTGATCAATTTATCGAAGGATGAGAACCTGGAAAATATTCCGTTGTCGAAAAAAGTAAGCTCCTGTTTGACGTCAAGTTTGTTTACTCGGACTTCCTAGTCATTGTCTGGGTTCACGAGTTCATGGACTTCACAAGTTGTTGGTGTATCATTTGACGACTTTGGACCCAACAACCAAGAACTGCTTTCCAAGTTCGAAGCATGAATTCCACGAGTACTAGCGTCGGCCGGATTCATTTCGCTTCGAACGTAATACCATTGTGACGGGTTACTGACGGCTCTAATACGAGCTATTCGATTAGCTACGTATATAAAGAAACGTTTCTTATCATTGTTTATGTAGCCTAATACAACACGACTATCGCTGAAATACTTCACACTATCGAGATCTATTTGAAGGTGATCAATAGCCAACTGTGCTACCTCTGTAGCTAGAACCGCAGCACAAAGTTCGAGGCGGGGTATGGTTTGGCCGCTGACAGGTGCGACCTTTGTCTTGCCTAATACATATCCCGTTGCAGTATTCGAATCTTTGTAAGTAACTTTGAGGAAGCACACGGCCGCAATAGCAAGTTCTGAAGCGTCACAGTAGATTAACAGTTCTCTGCTGTCTGTCTCGCTAAGATGAGGAACGATAACTCGTGGTATACGCAAGGTTTCAAGTTCGGGTAAGTTCAATCTCCAGCTATTCCATTCTTCGATTATTTGTCCAGTCAGTGGTTCATCCCAATCTACGGTAGACGACACGACTTTCCTCAGGATGATCTTTCCCATTATCGTGATTGGCGAAATGAACCCGAGAGGATCATACAAACTATTCACCACAGAAAGAATTCCCCTACGTGTGACGGGTTTGTCCTTTTCTGAGATTTTGAACTTGAAAGTGTCTGTTTTTAGATCCCATAATAAGCCCAGACTACGTTGTGTGGAAATATCCTTTTCAAAATCTAAATCTACGATGTCTTTCGCTAGATCTGAGGATTCGAAAGCTTCCATGACGGTCTTACTGTTGGAAGCGAATTTGTGTAAACGAACTTTACCGTAGGGTTTCATCGCATCTTGTGTCTTTTTCAGAAGTTCGATCGCTTCTTGATTGGATTTACAAGATTTCAATCCATCATCTACGTAGACGTGGTTTATAATAAAGTCCTTAACTTCATGTCCGTGAGTCTCTCCTGCCAGTTCACCAATGCGCCTAAGCCCGTACATAGCTATCGACGGTGATGGTTTATTCCCGAAAACATGAGCCCTCATTCTATAGGTGACAAGTGGGTTTTCTAACATATTGTCTTTGTGCCAGAGGAATCGTAAGTAATCTCGATGATTCTCCTCTACCAAGAATGAGTGAAACATCTGTTCAATGTCTCCAACTAAACCTATCATTTCCTTTCGAAAGCGAATGAGAATTCCCAGGAGATTGTTCATCAGATCTGGACCTTGCATGAGCTGATCGTTAAGACATGTTCCTTCGTATTTCGCCGAAGAATCAAAGACGCCACATATTTTGCCAGGTTTACGGGGGTGGTATACTCCAAACAATGGGAGGTACCATTGTTCGTGATCTGGAGAAAGATACGGAGCGATTTCCGCATGTTGATTGTTTAGTATACCCTGCATGAATGTTAAGAAGTGTTCCTTCTTCTTTTCGTCTTTGTGTAACGAAGAATCTAATGACTTTGCACGACGGAGTGCTAACGGGTAATTGTCAGGTAAAGGTTCTTTAGACGGCCGAAAAGGTAGTGGTGCCATCCATTTACCTTCTGAGTTTATGTGAAAGTTCTTGTCCATAACATGCATGAATTCACGGTCCTCGACGGAGAGGCCGGGTTTGTTATCTTCGGATGTGGTTACAAAAATGTTCGAACTGAAGACTGTCTTGAATGTACTGACGGAATTATTATCAATACTAACTACTTGCTGGCAAGGTTTTAACGATGACGGTCTACCATTCTTACTGACAAACGTTTTGTTTACGTCGTAAGTTGACGGAATATGTTGACCGGACAGACAGACATCTCAATAATTGTCCATCCTAGAGGAGAACGTTGGGCAAATGGTGATTGTCCTGTTCTCTGATCGAGCACATGATGTGCGTCAGGTAAGTCTCTACCTATAAGTAATAAAACGTTCATCGATGGGTCAATATCTCGGAGTTCATCGACAATATCATTCATGTATGGATAATATCTAGCAATGTTAGGCGTTGGAATTTCGGTGTGATTGTCTGGAATGTTGTCACATTCGATCATTGGTGGTAAATTCAATTGAACAGACTCGTCTATTCCTTCGACAACTAGTCCGTGAGCTATTCGACCACGGTTAACGGTTTTGCCTGAGCATGACTGTATAGAGTATTCCACTGACTTAGAATTGATGCCTAACATTTCAAATAAACTACTTTTGCCTAGAGTTTTGTTGCTTTGGTCATCAAGCATTGCATATGCAGTTATAGAGTTGTGTTTCTGTCCTTCTTGAAAGATACGCACAGGTAGTATTCTTGCGCAAGATTTACCATTAAAATCACCGCAAATCTCTGTACACTTGGAATTTACACTTAAGTCTGAAGCACCAGAATGTTCAACTGAAGGTGATAGCGAAGGCTCCTCGCCATAGCCTTCTTCCTGAATAGACCAACTCTATCTTCCATAGATTTGTTTCTGAATGCTTTACAATAGTTAATTGTATGTTTGGAGTTTTTATGGATCAAACATGGATGTTTACTGTTTGTTCGTATGTTTGGCGACACATCCATTTTACGTTCTGAAGACACATCTGTTTTATGAGCAGACACCGCTTGTTTAATGTTTGTCTTCGGCAAGTTCCTATTACGAGGTTGAGGCTTTGGCTCATTTAAAGTGTCATACATTAACCCCGGATCATTCCTAATGGCACTCATTTCACCAACGAACTTTACGAGTTCAGAAAATGGCGGGAAAAGTAATTGATTACGTTGCTTGTAATTTACTACTCGTGTAACCCATTTTTCTTGCAAGTTCTTGGGAAGTTTCTGAACATTTGGCTTTATGCCAAGTGAGGAGTCGAGATAAGAAAATATGACACTGTAATCTTCAATGTGCTTAACGGACTCAATTTCACATAGCAAGTCGTATAGTTCGTAGAGTTTTCGACGATCGGTGAAATCGGGTATGCGTGAGAGTCTAGATTTTAGAGATGACTCGAGAAGTTCAGCGGATCCAAAACGTTCGTTCAAACGCTTCCAAATCGTACTCAAACACAAATCGGGATTGCTAGCACATGATGCTCTAGTACTCATAGTTAACCGATACGCTTCTGAGTCTTTCTGAATGCAACTGGTCATTAAAGTTATTTCCTCAAGGGAAGAACACTTGATTTCAGAAGTTAATGCCTTGAATTGAGTTTTCCAGACAACGTACCTGTCAGGTCTATCACCGAAGCGTTGTTGCTGGAAACTTTCTAGCAGCAGATTCTTTTTGATCATGAAGTTAGATATATCAGTGTCATTTGTTCTAGGCGTACCACAGCTTGGTATGCCATTTATGTGCGACTGATCACTAGTAACCACTTTCGTAGGTAAATTGTGTGAAAGTGTAGGTATATTACTAGACCTTGCGAGTGCGTCACCTGAACTTGCCTGAACAACACTGGACTTGGCAAACACTGTACTAGAACCTGTAGTAACTTTGCTTGAGAACACAGGTGTATAATTAGAGTTTGTAAGTATGTAATTGTTCGTAGGTAACTGCTGTTTTGACTCATTCATGACGATTGGATTTGAACCCACAGTATTATTTGAATCCATAGAACTTGTAGGCACAAATGATGTAGCTTTAACAGATAGGGGTTTTTGGTCTTTAGTTTGACTTGTAATTTGATTGAGATAGTGAGCAGTTCTGTCATACGAGCTTATTTCATCCTTCGGCAAAGGAAGCGGATCTGAGGCTATGTTCATACTGTCAATTTGTTTCTCAAGTGAAGAGGCTTCTGCCTCTGCTACTAATGTGTTCTTTTGTTGTTCTAATACTTTTAATTGTAACGTTTTCTCGAACTGTTCTTTTTTAAGTTTGTTTTCTTGTTCAATAAACTGTAATTTTACCCTCTCTGAGTCAGCTTTAGCTCGTTTACTTAGTACAAGACTGCCCACTCTTGAAGTTGATGAGTGATGTGATATTGTGTTTGAGCGTAAGGACTTACGAGAAGCCCTGGAGGATCTTTGAGATTTTATTTCAAAGCCCTCCTTTACCACTACAATTTCGTCAAACAGTTGTAAACAAGTCTTTTTGTACTTTGTCATAATAGGCCAATAACGTTCTACTTCACCCACGTCCTCGGGTACGGGTGACCTTGAAAGAAAGTCTAAGTATTCATTTGCAAATATGCTGTATCGTTCATAGGCCTTTGCAAGACTGTTTTCTGCACTTTCTAATGCTTGGTAAGACTTTGGGAATGTTTCGAAACAGTTAATATTTTCATTGAGAATCACTTCTGTTGTTCGAAGTTTTTTCTGTAGATTTGTTTTTAAGTCTGTATGATAGGTCTCCATCCTTTCTGTTGGTATGATGGTTCGGCGCTCCTCATCGTCATAGCCATCTGTGTAAGTATCCATGGCGTGGTACTAATCTTTTCACTGTACTGCCTCTCGATGCAGACTGCTAACCGTGTATTAGATTTAAGTAAAAATGGAGTGTATCTTCAAATATTTATTTATTCCACTTTGTCTAATGGTAACATATCATCAACACGGTGAAAAGCTACAAAGAAAAAATAAGGAAAATTGTACATACATTGTAACAATACATAAATCTGGTTTAAATGCAAACAATTAAGTCAAAACATGTGTTCAGAAATTAATGCATGAAAATATAAGCAAAGTTTCAAAAATCATAGAAAACTGTATGTTCTGCAAGTTCTGAAGTCAACAAATCATACAAAATAATTTTTAGAAGCAATCTACCATCATGAAATAGAAAATTACACTTAAAATACTCGATTTGCAAAATATAGTAACTTAATTTTATGACCCGAAATGCGTTCCATACTTTTTAAAACCGCGAGAAATGGGGTGGCTAGTAATTTTCATAAAAATTTCTAGAAAAAATGAATAATTCATA
>JARWCS010000023.1:631095-641137 GCA_034783895.1 Geukensia demissa | reverse complement strand
AGCAGAAATCGTTAAGTCGGAAGACAGACAAGACCATGGCCAACAAAATGAAACAAAAGACAAAATGATAGTTTACTGTATTTGCAGAAGTCTTGTCCAATTGACTAATATATTTACACACTTCAATGTGTATTTGTTTTTGAAGAATATATTCACATGGTCAGAATGTGAAGGTGCTGATTATCAAACATGGCCATCTGCAGACAACTTAGTTTAACATAGGACATGAAAAAAAAATCTGAAAAAAACAACCTCAAACAATCCAAGGATACTTGTTTGAGTACTGGCTTTTGAGACAACATATTGTTTACATTGGTAAGATTTCATGGCTGGTTACATGCTCTCCATTAGTGTGTTCCAACACTACTTCATAACACAATTAGTATTTCCATTTTATACACAGTTTTATATATATTGTTGTATATTAGAGGAAGTTCTATTCAGTCAGCCATCTTATCTTTCGTATGATTTCCTTATTCACACAGTTGATTTTTCTGCCATGGAAAAAATGGCTATGAAAAACAGACAATGTGAACAGGGCTTTACAGGTCTTAGAAAAACAAATTAACAAACTATGGTGTAATTGTACTCCAACATTAGAAAACCTTATGTTTCTCAGGTTTATGTATATTCTTTGAGTCTCTTGACAATTTTTATTTTATAGGAAAGACAGAGAAACTCAGAAGGTCAGAATAAAAAAGGTCTCCAGAGGGCGGACTCAACTACATTTGAAGGCCCAGTAAGTTTGAACAATACAATCAATGAAAGCAGCCCAGCACACCAAAAACTTTTGCAGATATTTACAGATATTTTTAACATGCAATGTTCCTCAGTGTCTTGAAAGGTCTTCCCTATTCAGGTTCCAGGTTAAAAATAATATCCAGGAAACTGTGGAGAAGTGTGAAAATTTCAACAAATTATGAAAATTAACCAAACTTTGTATTTCTTGACATTATCAGCAACTGGATTTGCAGCTAGATGGAAGAAAAAATTAAATGTATCACAAAATACCGATCTAAATTTGATGCTGTATGGCCACTCTGGCTACTGGGATGAGAATGCCCTTGGGGACTTAAGGCATTTTTATGCCCTGCTTAATGTGACGGGGGCATTAAGATTTACCCTCTTCCATCTGTATGTCCATATGTCAGTATGTCTGTCAATTTTCATTAAAGATTACTTGGCTCATGTTTGTCTCATTGATTTGATATTTTGTCTGAAGCATCATCAATGTTAGTTGTACTGTGTCTACCCTTTTCAAGACCATCATTTTTCTACTTCCTGTTTGCCAAGACATTGATCCAATTCCTGTGCTTTAAAATTTTCTTCAAAGATTTCTTGGATTATGCATTTTAGATTGATTTGATCTTTGGTCTGAAGAATTATCAAAGTGAGTCGTAAGGTGTCTTTCCTTTTCATGTCCCTCATATGTCTACTTCCTGTTTGCTGTTGGAGGGGCATCCTTGTTCCATCAAAACATTTTTTAATTAGTGATATATTAAGACACATGATATATAACACAGCCCATGTCTTACAATATTATTTATGATTTATGATGCCTAATTATATAGAAAACCTTACTTGCCTTCAATAATGAACAGGAGACCATACCATAACAGAAGCTGTAATAGGCCCCCAAAATACAAAATGTGGAACTATTAATTAAAAACAAAAAACAACTTAACAACAAAAGTATTGACCTTGAAAGAGTACTCACAGTTGCTGTCTGCTAGTTCAAAACCCAAAAACAAGTGATCAGGAAATTTTACAATAGCAATATATTTTGAATGTATCATTATCAAAATCAAGGAATCATTGAATTAAATGTTATGGAGCTAAACATTTGTGGTAAATGAAATTATGTTTTAAAAAAAAACTTTCATATGTAAAGTTTGAACTTGTACTCATGTTTATTGATTTCAGGGCTCATTTCAAATTACTCCATTACCAGGAACACATCCATTGCTCATCTTCATTAATCCTAAAAGTGGAGGCAAACAAGGTGCTAAGTAAGTATGAAGATTAAAACCATTAGCTGTGAGTGTATTACCGTTATATTGCCTGAATGGCTGTGTTGTCATATTGAAATACCGGGATCAACAAACTAGGTTTTTTATTTTGAACATTTAAACATTTATAATTTTATCAACTTAAGAGTTTAGGTTTTTATCATTATTATATACCCCCCCCCCCCAATTTGTTATGGGGTATATCGGAATCACCCTGTCTATACATCCGTTCTTCCATCGTGCTTCATACCTTGTAAGTGCATCTCCGACTAAACCATACAATGGATTTCAATGAAACTTTACATGAACCTAAGAAACAATGTGTAGATTTGCAATTAGGAAGGGAATTCATCTCGGCTCATTCCAAGGGCAGATAATCCATGGAACAGGGGTATCTTTTGTGAGTTTTGCTCACAGTATGTCTGGTTATTTTTAATGTCAAGACATTGCAGACTTCAGTCAGTCAGACACCAAGAGGAATTTCATATGAGACCAAACTTTTTTCTATGTTCACTTTTTACAGTTACCACATATCTCATATTACAAAAAGAGTCTTGCATTTTTATTAGCCACTGATTATCATTTTTTCTACAGTCAGATTTTGAGCCTTGGTGAGAAAATATAAAAAGAGTAAAGATCTAATATAACTGTATTAATCCATCAAAAGTTAGGAAAAAGGAAGAATTGTTTAAAATAATCAGTATTCTAACAGGAATTTTAATACATGTATAAATGATACTTTGACATCTGAATGATCTTAAAATACTTTATTAATTGTTGCCATCCTTAATTATTACCAGCATATTGATGTAAAGTTTAATATCTATTCACATCATGTCAGATTGTATGATATAATAATATTTATTACAGGTTGTTGAGGAAGTTCCAGTATCTATTAAATCCACGTCAGGTTTACGACATGTTGAAAGGAGGACCAATGTCAGGGTATATGTCTGACTTATTTGAATTTTATATCTTCAATAAACTATGCTTTTATACAGCTGTAATTTTAATCCAGTGAGCACAATTAAATCTTAAGACATTTCCCCTCTTTGACAAATGAATGTCATATTTCATGATTTACAACCAGAAGTAACAGTTTTTCTGTATAAAGTTACATTTTTCAAAATTGAAAAAAACTGTAAGATAAACAAGTTTTATGGTAGTTTGCAGCAATTCCCTTTGATCTTTGATGTCGTTTGGTCTTATGAATGATGTCAAATTTTTGTCATTTGTGAAAACAAAGCAGGCGAAGTAAATGCTTGACAACATGACGTTATCCTTCACAGCAAGCCAATAATTTTTTTATTTGTGCCTGTAAACCTGTACAGGAATTATTGGTCAGTACAGATCTAACCCAATCGCTGCAAATTACTGATAAATATAGATTTTTGTTAATCTTCTTGTGAGATTGATAATATCCATCTAGACGTTTACACTGTTATGGATTTGAGAGAGCGATTAAAGATGACCAACAATAATCTGTTTTTGCTGGATTGCCATTTGACATCAGTCATGTCACCATGTCAAAGAACAATTGAATCAACAATAATTTTTCACATCAGTCGTCTGATAATCAAGCTAGTAAGATCCAAGGAATAACACATAAACTAGCAATAATCATCATTAGTGTATTCAAAATCTACTGATATACATTGTTATTCGATATATGTTTCTTGTAGCTTACAGTTTTTTAAGGATGTACCGGGAGCGAGGATATTGGTGTGTGGGGGTGATGGTACGGTAGGCTGGCTTATCGATGCTATGGGTAACTATCTGCTAAATCACACAACATATATGTACAACCCTGAAAAAAAATGAGTGAATATGATCATTACAATAATATAGGGAAATATCATTGTTGATATGTACACAGATTTGAGTTATTGTATGTTGAATGTGGTGTAAACGCTAAACAAGCTACATACAAATGTATGGGACAAGGTTGTGTTGTAGATCAAGCAAATCAGATATAGAAATAGAGATGTGGCATGATTGTCTTAAAGACAGCCTTACAGTCCAAATAACAAACCAACATCTACAAGTTACCTTACTGCCTTCAACAAAAATCTACACCATATAGCAAGCTTTAAAACACCACCAAAAATGAAATTTGATGATATTCAAATGTAACAGTAATTTGCCAATTAAGTTTACTATATAAACTGAGTGATCATTAAACATAAAACAATGACGTCTACTGAACTAGAGGCTCTTGGCTTTGGACATTCACATTATATATGTGTTGGGGTAAAACATGTTTGTGTGCATGCAGGCCTTTCTTAAAAATTATAAAGGGACTTATCAGTCAAATCATGTTAATGTGTCTATTTCCCCAGCAATTGAGCATGTATTATTAAAAAAAAACTTGCCTATTTTGTAGATAAGATGAATTACACAGAGAGACCTGCAGTAGCAGTGTTGCCCCTGGGTACGGGTAATGATCTGGCTAGATGTTTACGTTGGGGTGGAGGTAGGTTAAGTATTGCAGTTATGTCTGGTTATATAAAGGATGCTGAGTATTTTCAAGTAAAAGTATGCATTATGGATTTAAGGTTACATCCACAATGAAAACGTTCTTACACGTTGTTGAACATTGTTTTGATTAAAAAAATGGAAAATCAGAAAAGATGACAAGTTTTTTACTAGTGTTAGTTATAAGGATATTCATAACAAGATGAAACAGGACTTTAAAGAGCACATAGAAATTAAATTTTAAAAAAGGGGAAAAAGGGCTTAAAATTTTTTTTAGAACTGCTGAGGTCTGGGGTTTGCTGCAAATTTGTTCAAACCGAATAAATAATTAATACTTGTAAAATTTAAACAAGATGGTAAAATTTCAAGCAAATAAAGAAGTCAATATTTACAGATTGCTTAATATTGGCTTTAAATTTTCTTAATACCACTCACAGACTTCATTTTCTACCGTTGTTAGTTCTGAAAAAAAAAATTAAAAATAAAAATTTGCAGGTTTAGCACAAGAGAAATAATCTGGCAACCAAAAAGAGGGTTTGCAGAGGTTCACTGAAGTCACCATTCTTCATTTTACTTGAAAATCAATAAGCATTTATGTGGTATATTTTGACAACACTAAACTTAATAGATTTTTTCGCTGTTGCTTGCTTCTTCAAGACCTCAAGGTAAAATGGTGTGGGTCTGTATTTAACAATTCCTACAAAATTATTTTCACATCTGTAATATTAATGTTTGTCAGTAAGAATGGACAAAGTGTGCTCATCTTGAGTGCTTGAGGTCATGGGTTTGATCCAAGTAAAATTCAACTTTGATCCTTGTAAAAAGCTTATTTTGACCAATGAAATTATATGAAACAAATGACTTTCCAAGAACTCCTTTGAATTTCTGAAATGGTCCATGGTCTTTGCTGCTTCTCTGCTAAGCTTGCAACATTTGAGAATAAGAGCAAAGACTGGTCAATGCCGATTTAATTTAATGTGTCAAAATTTACATGCTCTCGTCAAATATTTGTCACTTGATGCAAAGCAACATTCAACCAATCAATGAATAAAATCTGTGTTGTATTTTAAAGTTTATGACAATAGGAGATTGAATAAGATATGTGATATGTTTTCTAGAGTTTAAGATCTGTGATATATTTTGTAGGTTATTTAGGAGAGAGTGTGAATAAAGTTTTGTTCTCTGTTTGATTAAGATCTATGATATATTTTCTAGGTTATGAAGGCGAGAGTTTGAATAAAGTTCTGTTCCGTGTTTCCCACAGTCTGCCAGTAATGATGGACAGATGGTTGATTGAGTTCAGTAAACCAGAGGAGGGGGAGGAGGAGGAGGGAGACCCCATACCCTATAATATTATCAACAATTACTTCTCTATTGGAGTGGTTAGTAAACATTTAAATCACAGTCTTTAAAATAGACATGCCAAAGATGGTTCACCCCTCAAAAACCTACAAATATTAAATTTTTTTTAATATTATGATTAGAATGTCAATTCATTTAAGTCCTTTTGCATTTTAAGCATGATCATGGAGGTATATTTTACATAAAATTCATTGTAGAAATTCCAATAGGGGAGATAACTCCTTACTTTACGGTATAACTGTTTCGATATCTCCTGTATACATACAGTTCAGCAAAAATTGAGAGCTATTGCAAAGTATGTTCCTTGTAACAGTAATGATAAAAATGTTAAATTAAATATTTAATTTTGATAAGTGAAATTTTTATTACTAGTGTTTTAGAAGCTTGGGATGGATTTTAAAGAATTTTCTATAAAAGGTTTACTTGGCAATATTTTCGTTGTTTAAAAAATAAAAATACCAATCAAAACTTTTTGTGGAAGCCATGACCCTTCAAAATATGGACAATCCATTCAAGTGTTTTTAACATAAAAGTTTTTAATTTATGTGGATGAAACTTGCAGGTATGGTTCATATCAACCGGGTCTTGGTTAGTTAAATTATGTCCAATAGAAATGAAATGTGAAATATTGCTTTGTTAGCCATTTAACGTTTTTTATCTGATTAAGTGCTGGATTATTTTTTTTAATTTCCCTAAAATTAAAATTACCATTATTAAATGAAAACCATGTGAATAAAATGATTATAGAAGTGCTTCATACTAAAAAAATGTGTTCTGACAACACTGTTTTAACCCTGTAAAACTACAGAAAATGTCTGATTCTTATAATGGCATTCCTGACAATCCAACCAACAAAAATTACAGGCTAAAATCAATAAGATATTGTCAGATTCTTATTCTCTGTTGATCATCACTAAGTATGTCATGGAAGCACAGATGGTTTTGGATTTGTACCTCATTAGGAGATGAAACAATAATTTTCAAGTCATATAACACCAATCAGAAAGCCAGTGTTCAATGCAACACATGTTGAAATAGACAGCAATATTCAAATGAGAGCTTTGTTTGTTGTGAGGCTATTTAATTAACTTAATTATTTAGTACTTGGCAAAGTTTGAATGAGAACAAAATCATTTACAAAAATGAGCAATTTTCACGTGAGCACAGTACAAACAACAAATCTTTTGATAGGTTTACATCAAATTTTATTGCAATTAAGTTAGTTAAATTTCTTTTTATAAATTACCTTTTCAGATTTTGTTATTGCTTTTAGAAATAACAGCCAATACATGGGAGAATCAGTTCAGTGAAACATATTTAAGTTAGAATTGAGATTGTAGATTTTATTGTGAAGACATGAGTTATTATCTTTACTCTTCTTTTTAGGATGCATCAATTTGTCATCGATTCCATGTGATGAGAGAAAAACATCCTGAAAAGTTCAATAGCAGGTAATTTTTTTGTTAAAAAATTACCTGAACTGCAAAAATTAAATTTTTTAAAGTTTTATTTACCAGAGACATATAAAGTGTTTTTTTGTAAATCTTAAATATTTATTTTGTAGAACAGTCTCTGAATATAAGCAAGTGAAGTCAATGAACATGGATTTTATGATATAGCATAGTAACAATCACTTTGTTTGTTGCATTTATCATTCATTATTTAAGGTCTCGCTTCACACAATCAAGTTTTTATACGCCGACAAACAAAGTTTTTGGGGGGTATATAACAATCACACTGTCTGTCCACATAACCTTGTAAGTGCATTTCCTTCTAAACCATCCAGTAAATTTAAATGAACAGAGACACAATGTGTAGATTTGCATTTAGAAGGGAAATTCATCTTGACACATTCAAAGGGCAGATAATCTATGTGGGAGTAAGGGTATCTTTAGTGAGGTTTGCTAACAGTTTATCTTGTTGAATTAATTTTGGCAATTTGATGATGCAGTAAGTTCTGCAGTGCTTCTTATAATTATATTGTTACTGGTATGGTGCATTTTTCAATTTATTCAGTAACCTTAATTTCTTGAAATTCATTTCAGGATGAAAAATAAACTGTGGTATTTTGAATTTGGAACGTCCGAAACTTTATCTGCAACTTGTAAAGCTTTACATGAAAATATTGATATTATGGTAAGTCTAATTGATGTTAATTTTTGTGATAACAGGAATCATCAATCAAACTGAACACCATATAAAACAATGAACCATCCAACAACCAGCTCAGAACAGGGAATAAAAACACAGAGACATACATGGCTAAATATAGCTTGGTTTTTTCACACCACTGTCCCAGGTTACATCAGCAAAAATGCCACACATGTGACACATGCCTGTCACAGGTGTGTGACGCATGAAAATGAGATGAAAAATGCCACACATGTGACATGCATAAGGAATCACATGTGTGACACATGCCTGTCAATTCACACATGTTTTGTTTATGTTTTAAAGTTGGAATATAAGTTGATTAGGAATAAGGTATTTGGGTGATATTGTCCACACAGGTGAAACCCATGTGAAATTGTATGCCTAAGACACATGCTGGCAGGCACAAATCACATATGTGTCATATGCATGACACGCATATGAAACATGTGTATCCAAGCATGTGACACATGTAAGAAATCACATATGTGACACATGCCTGTCTCCCATGTATCACATGCGTGGAATTTATACCATAGTAGAGCACTCACAAACATGTTTAACCCTGTCACATAATCTGCCTGTCCAAAGTCAGGAATCTGTAGTACAGTGGATAACATTGTGTTGTGTTTTACTACTACTTGGCTTACATTTTATGTTTTGGCCTTTTACTGCTTGTCTTTCAGTGTGAATTTATCATTGTTATTTAATGAAGGTAATCTGTTGACGTCGGCTTTGAATGGCTGTCTCATAGACATATGACATCTCCTATTTCTATATTTGTACCAGCATCAAATTTTTGGATTTTTTTTGTTTCTGAGACTTGTAACATACAAACCTGTCTAGTACAGCCACTAATAATAGGACAGCTAACTTGAACAAGGAAATAAGGGCAGCACATAATTTAGAAAGTACAGTTAAAATGTGGTCACTGGGCTCTGTAGTGGTCTCCAGGGCTTGACCTAAAGAGCTTACCCAGGAGGATCCCCTGGTGGCAGATAAAAAGGAGCCCTCTTGCTGGGGCTGCAAAGTCATAATATGGAAAGCCTGACCATGTACCATAGTGGGTGATGTGTGTGGAGAATGCGACACTCCATGCAGCTAAAAGATCTCTTTTATTGATTTTGATAAAAGCCTTACATAAGGCTAAATATTTCGAAGTCCATGGTCCTTGAATGTCAGAAAATTTGTTACCTGGAAATATCAAATGCTATGTTAAATACAATGTGGGTCCGACTTCAAATCATTCAAATACAAAAACAAATATAAAAAAATTATAAAAAAATTATTGAAGAGCATTTAATTTCTTTCTTCTTTCCTACTGTTTTAGTCAAAATATTGTTACACTGCAACTATTTGAAAAGAGATACTTTTAGAATGATATATAAAACGTGACTGAAAGGCTTCTTATGACATTGCAAATCATTTGACTGCAGACTCATGATAGATACACTATTAAAGATAATAATTAATGTTTTTTGACTTGGATGGATTTTGGTATTTTATATGATTGATGAAGCTGCAAAACTACCATTTTGATAAGTTTACAAATAGCGATCAAAAGGCATTAAGCATTCAAATAAGGTTGTTTAAATTGTTGTCATATGTCATATTGTTGTTTTATTTTTTTGGGGCAAAATTTTGACCTTATAATCTACCTCCTTTCTCATAGAGATTTTGTATCAATTTTTTTATCAAGGTAGGTTTTTAGTGTGATTAGAAATTATTATTAAGGGGTAACCCCAACCTCCACACAAGGAAACAAGCTCGCAATCTCGTCAATGTTTCCTTGCCATTAACGCTTTTCATTTACTACGGAGTCCTATTGTGACGTCATTTTAGTAGGAAATGGGAACTAATTTTGGCCCCGAAATGACGCAATTTAACAACTGCAATTTCAAAAAACTTTGATAGGATTAATAAAGCAACAATTGCCGATCAAAATACGAAGATATATCAATTTTTATTTTTTGTTCTTAAAATTGAAAAATAGTATTATAAATATTCTTCCGCGTGCGCATTGATAATGACAAGATTCTTGTCAT
>JARWCS010000023.1:608171-620673 GCA_034783895.1 Geukensia demissa | reverse complement strand
AAATTAGAATGTAAAAAGAAAAGTGTGGGTTAATGGGCAAAATTTTTTAATGCACTTAAATGGATGAAACCAGAGGAATCCGAAAATCTGACAAAAAATCAAAAAGATGAGCAGCGAACATCCTTAACAGGAATCTTAATGTGTTGAAACTCTTGTCATTGAGATTACCAAAGTCTCTTGTGTTAAACAACAGACTTTGGTAATCTCATTGACAAAAGAATGCTACATTTACCCTGAAGATTTATATAACAGTACAATATTTTTTACTTTTGACTTTAAAATGTTTGTCTAAACAGTGTTTCTTTATACATATATGATATTTACATTTTAGCTTTAAGGTCATTTTGATTTTAATTTTTTATCAAGGTTTTGCAGTGTTTATTCATGGATAATGAGCAAAAAAAGTGTCTAAAAATGATGTTATTTCATATTGTTTATTTTGGATCAGTTAAACCTTTACTGCTGACCTTGTACTTTCAGATGTAGGAGACAATATGATTGAGGTTGTTGGACTGGAAAACAGCATGCATATGGGACAGGTCTATGCTGGATTACGGTACTCTGGTAAACGTCTTGCTCAGTGTAACCATGTTGTTATTAGGTAAGAATGGGACCAGTCTAATACACTTATATCCAATATTTTTACTATTTCATCAGAAACAAAAAAGAAATTAAACACAAATTTGTAAATTTTTTCTTCAAATACTGTATATCGAGTTATTTTCACTGAGTTTATCGTTTGGGATTTAGTATCATTTCATGTAGATTTATATTACCAGTGGAATTTACCCGTAGGGTAAAGAAAATTAGACACATGTGAAAATTTCCTGATAACCGTAGATAACTATTACTAAAAATGAATGTCCAAAACAAATTATTTTTAGATGATAACTTAAATTTTCCTTTTGGAATAAATCTTTTGTAGATAGAAAATATAGGGATGGGAAAGAGGCCATTTGCATTCTGTGTCAAGGTGGCTGTATACAATCTGGTTTTCAGATGAAAACTGAAGTTTTCGTTTCCTAATTGGAAAAAAATTTTTAAATGGAAGTTGTAGGACAAGATGAACCCTATTGATTTTGAGGTCAATGGTTCAGAGGTCAAGGTCACAGTTATAAAATGGTTAAATTGAAAAAATTGGTTTCCAGATAATATATTTTAACATAGATCCTTCTAATAACTTACAAACTATACATAATACTTATTTCTTCATCCTGCCAATAAATTGGGGTTCAGTGGGCATCTTCTGGCAATGCAAACTTTTACAATTTTAAAAAAAGTACCAGTGTTTCAGTAACTTGCTAATGTGAAAGTTCACACAGTAACAGTCTGCAGGTAGACATGTTACCCTATCCAGATGTAGCATTATGACCAGGGAATACTGCTACTGATTCGAATCTTTTATGTTTAATCTGCTACTGATTTGAAGCTTTTATGTTTGATCTGCTTTGCATTAAACCCAAAATTTCTGTACTCAAGTCTTTTACATTTCTGTTAGACAAATGAGGCTGTTAAATGGTATTTGAAAAAAAATGAAATTTTCTAGCAGATCCTTAATATTGAATGATGAATTGCAGTTTAACACAACAATGTTTTATGTTTATAAAAACTACTAAACCTGCTCTGCATTGTAGTATAGTAAATTTTTGTTTATAAATTTCAGAACGAGAAAAAGATTTCCAATGCAGATTGATGGTGAACCATGGTTACAACCTCCTTGTACCGTAAGTTTTGGCTGTCTTCAGGAGGGAGGTGGTGGGGTTGATTAGGGATGAACCTTTTTCAACCCCCCTTATACAGTTAGCATTAGCAGTCATAGGAAGGGAGGGTTGAGGTAGATTAGAGCAAAACAATGTTTACAAACTGCTTGTACAGTAAGAATTGGCTGTCCATAGAAGGGAGGGGTGGGGTAGATTAGGGATGAACCATGGTTACAACCTCCTTGTACAGTAAGTATTGGACCTTCTCAGTAGGGAGGGTGTGCTAGATTAGGAATGAACCATGGTTACAACCTTCTTGTACAGTAAGAATTTTCAGTCCTCAGGAGGGATGGATGGGGTAGATTAGGGATGAACAAGTCAGTTCAAGAATTTGATTATTCATGTCCAAATTCCAGTTTAATAATAATTCTAGACTCATTTAACATATTTTTTATAAATATATTATCTCTAATTCTGATGTGTGTTCTCCTTTTAAATTAGTAATGAGAACTGAGTGAACATGAGATTAGAAATCATGTTATTCTTGTAACTGTTTGGCCAGAACAGTATTTTCTTGCAGTGATTAGTGTGAAAGACAGCCCTAAGCATTGATGTGATTTCCATTTATTCTTGAACCACTACTGCTGTTTTGTTTGTAAACCTGTAAACTTTGTTTTCAGATAAACATAACCCACAAAAACCAGGTTCCAATGTTAATGGGACCACCTTCCAGTAAGAAAACATCATTATTCAAGATTTTTAAGAAATGATACCCATCGGTAAGTTAAATAGCTGTTACATCTAACTTGGAAGCAGTTGATTTGAGTATTGATTACACAAATGCAAAAATGATGGAGTTGTGTTATGTTATTGGCCATGGTGTGTAGACAGTAAGGTTTCCAGTCAATTTGTTCTATTATTTGGATTCTTTTGAAATTATAACACAATACCCAATAAATACAGGTTGGGATTGATTTTGGATCAACTAGCCCTGCTGATTTTTTAAGGAGGGACCAAATGGAGATTTTGAAATATTTAATGCAAGTTATCTATTTTCATCTAATTTTGATGAGAATTTTTTCTTTGTATTCTTTGCCAACATAACAAGCCACATACAACCTGACCCATCTCTCACTGTAAATAAGTAAATACAGGGTTTTTCCAATTTATGAAACAGAAGTCCTGCCTGTTTCACAGATAATGGGGTAAATATGATCATTGGTCCAGTCATATTACTGTGTCCACACTTACTTAAATGTTCATTTGTATGAAAATGAAGATATGGAATAATTGTCACTGCACTCAAACCAAGAGAAAAACAGAGGTAATTTACAAATCTAGAGGTCTCCAAAAGGCCTTTAACAAGCATGAAACACTACTTCATGTTAAACTCTCGAAATCGCCCCGAATAGAAAATTGTTTATGTTCGTAAAATAATACTGCTCCTACTTGAATATTATCAAAAATGCATACATGTTAACCTTTTGAATAAACAGAGGGAGATCTCCCTCTTTTTAGTCTTTCTTAGTGGGAGAGGTATGAAAATGTACATGTAACAAAACATTAAACTCAAAGACAAACCTTAGACCACAATTCCTGACTTGGGACAGGCATATGAGACATGGTGGGGTTAAATTAGTTTAGTAAGTACCCAACCCTCCCTCAAGAAGTGGTCAAAGGAAAAAAATCAACAAAAAAAAGCAGAAACAGACAAACTATAAAAATTAAACAGAAAGTCATGCATCTAACTAGGGAGTACCTTAATAACAATAAATATACTAACAAAAATACATGCAAAAATGAATATACATCTCTAATGAATGCTCCCAGTTACTGAAAGCAAGCTCAGGGTAAGATTCCTATACCTTTTACATGTCAAGGTATATACCTTTTACTTGTCAAAGTGCTATGAACGTGTCATGCTGTGCTTGTGAAGTACCTCAGTTATGATCTAGAAATACTGGAAAGCCACACTTGTAGGCATTGTAGCACAGCTTGAAATCATGATGTTATTTTCTCAGTTGTTTTCAGTTCAAGTCAAATTTATTGCAATTAATTGTAACCTATTGTAAAAATATTAAACAAATACGACAGGTAAGGAAAGAAATTAAACACAATATATACATACTTACTAATTTCATTATTTGATCAGTGAAAAAAAAACTTTTATGTCCCTTATGAGTCTTTGGCTGAAAAAAAGTAATGATATTTTGCATGATAACAGAGACATTACTTTGTTACTTCAGTGTATATTAAGGAAGTACTACAAAACAAAACAAAAAGTTCTAGATGCATTGTAAGTCTGCTTTACAAAAATTACTACACTATTAAAAAGCAACATATCACCTGTAGAGTGGCACTTATAAGCCAAACATATCAGACCAAAACTTTAAGGGGTCTGGACTGCAAGAAAAATGGCTGTCAAAAATTCTAAACGAAATCATAATATTTTTTCTGTGACTAGAACGAATCTCTGAAACCTGTGTTCACAGTAAACAAATTAACCATATTCCTTGTATTGAGTATATTATAAGCGCCCTCACACATTAATTTTGTTTGAAATTATTTAGCACCTCCTTAAACTCCCACTATGACAAAGCTTTACAGGATCAAATGGTCTTTATTTTCAAAATTTGGAGAACTCAACTTCTTGAACTGTTTTATGAAATTGGCCAGAAATTAAGTAAATGACCATGTTAATGTAAAGTCCTTTAGTTCAGACAGTGATTATTCACAAATAACCTTGTCAATGACAACTTCATTGTGTTGCTTATGTCTCTGTTGTCTTTTGTGACAAAAATTTGTCACATTTTTTTTTCAGGACACATAGGTTAGCCTCGGAGGCTAAGCCTCCTGATATTTGGCACAGAGTATCAGGTAGATAACTGTATTGTGTAACACAGTTTCAAATATGTTGCATGTCCACTTCCTGCTGGAACTTTTTTAGGTGATTGTCTTCCTTGACAAAATTTCTGTTACATTTTTCTCAGCAATCACACAGGTTACCTTCCAGATATTTGGCACAGAGATAAATATGGAGAACTGTATCATTTAAGGCAGTTAGGAACCTCTCGCATCTCTACTGTCTGTTTGCCGGGATTTATAAGACTATAGTTTTTTATGTTGGAAGATTTGTCACATTTTTCTCAGAAATCACACTGGTAAGGGTCATGATATTTGGCACTGAGTCTCAGTTTGGAGATTTGTATCATGTAAAACAGTTTTGAACCCATTGCATGACCACTTCCTCTTTGCCAATAATTGGTAACAACATCTTGGCGACCACATGTCTTCTGAGACCCAATACTAAGTCATCACATAGGATATTGTTAAATTATTTGTTAGAAATGTGGAAATTGTCCTAAATGAGTGTGTTAGAAAGTAAAAATGACTAAAACTTGAGTATACTTTGTTACAGGTGTTCATTTACTGAATACAATACTAAACCAAGGGCAGCATCATACTTAACATTCTGTTTGCTGTCATCAAGGGAACCAGCTGCTGGCCAGCCTGTATCCCTGTTCCAGGCCAGGAGAAATAACAGGAAGATTACATTTATCAGAATTCTCTCTCATACAAAGTATACCAAAGTAACATAACCATGTCAAAAATATTTGTATTGGTATTTCATTTTCAAATTTGTTTTTTTAATGCATTATAATGTTAAGTCATTAACTAATATGCCTAAGGAACCTTTGATTTAAAAAAAATAATTGCAGATAATATTCGAGTAACTTATGTTAAATGAACTGGTTCAACCAATTCTGAGATAGTGCAGTAAGCTATTAGAACTGCTGAGCCCTGAAATACTTGAGGGTAGTTTTGAAGTATGACAATGGATACAAGGCCATGAATCACCAAAAATATACTGTAATATTTGCTCATTTTCTTCTAGAATTAAAATTATTAAAGAGGGCATCAATAACTCCCTTGATTCACCTATGTAAATATATGTGTTAATGAGTGAGACTTGTTATATTATTTCAATATATATTTATATATATACATATGATTAATTATATTGATGTATTTTGTTACACAACAAACATGGCTTCCCATTTCTTGTTATGTAGTTGTACTATTATATAGTTTTAGTACAAACTGTTTCCATATATTAAGAACCAAACAACTTGTTTTTATTTTGTTTTCCCTGAAGGCCAATTAATTTTTTGAAGCTTAAAATATTTTTTATTGATAAAGTGCATGTTTAATGTGAGTTTTTATTCTTGTGTTTTCTTACTCATGCTTCCTTGATTGTGGTTTGTTTAGGGTTTGTCTTAGGCCATGCTAAATTGAATTGTTTTCCCTTGTATTTGTTTATTTGAATGATAAAATAAGTAGAAACATCCACAATTCGACAAGTTTTCTCAAATTCAATTGAGTCATAATATATGGCAAAAGTCCAAAAAACAAAAATTGCACTCCATGTGTTTTGGCTTTTCATCATATGAGAATTTTTTAAACATATGTTTGTACTTAAATTCATGTAATTTAACAGATCAAATAGAATTGCCTAGGTACCTATATGGCCTAAAACAGCCCAGTCATTTAATGAAGTTGATTTTCCTACCCAGTGTATAAAACATGTGTTGATTTTCCTACCCAGTGTAAAACGTGTTGATTTTCCTACCCAGTGTATAAAACATGTGTTGATTTTCCTACCCAGTGTATAAAACGTGTTGATTTTCCTACCTAGTGTATAAAAAATGTGTTGATTTTCCTACCCAGTGTAGAAAACATGTGTTGATTTTCCTACCCAGTGTATAAAACATGTGTTGATTTTCCTACCTAGTGTATAAAAAATGTGTTGATTTTCCTACCTAGTGTATAAAACATGTGTTGATTTTCCTACCCAGTGTATAAAACATGTGCAATAAGAGTAATGTTATGTGTCTTTTACTAATAGTGCTTGATTGAATGGATATGTAATTTTTGTGTAGCAAATTTAGAATTTTATTATTAATATATTAATTATGTAATTACTTATGGTGGTAATATGAAGACTTTGATGATTGCTCAAGATTTTATACTATGTGTCAGATGTACTCCCAATTTTCCCTGCCGTACTTGGTTCTGTGTTTAATACCAAATCCTGGATTATTTTAATGAATTTAAGAGCCTGACATTATGTCTGTATTACCTTAAGTTTCATAGAAGAACATTGGTAAATTAGGTTTAAACAAATTTTATGCAGGAAAATTGCAATTTAATTGATATAGTTTACATTTCAGTGAATTTGAATATCAAGTGTTTTCACAAATTTCCACTAACATTAAGAATGTTATTAAAAGTGAATATAGAATTTTCCCTCTAAGTTGAACCCTGTCTTTCTTTAGGTTGAATTTTCAGCAGACTTACTTCCAAAGAAACACTGGAATAAATTTAGAAAATTTTTCTATTAGCAGATGCTTAGCATTACATCTACAAAACATGCAAAATACTCAATACTGGTTAAGGGTGAAATTTGAAATTTTTATTTCCTCTGTACTTATTTAAGAGTTAATGTTTAGCAATCATTCTTTTTTTTTCAAAGACAGATTTACAAACTATGTTTCTATCACACAATTAAACAAAACAAATTAGTTCCAAATATTTCAGTTGCAAAATGTTTCCATTCAAACATTATGTTTCATTTTGACACAGTGGTTAATAACTAATAAATCAAAGGAACCAGTTGTTCAACACATTTAACCAAGAGTTTAATTTATTAATTTTAATAAGTTAAATTTGGTTGATTTGCACAGGATTTAACTAAAGGTTAAAATTTAACCATAAGTTAAAAATGTAGAACGCCTGAGCCCTGGTTGGTAATTAGATGTTTTAAAATATTCTTGCACTTAACAATTCGATTGGGCTAATTCTTAATTGTATTTAGGCTTAAAATAAAGATGAATAGGTTCATGCAATACTATCAAATTATATTGATTGCAAAGGCTAAACATTTTTTTGCATGATAAATTCAGAATTTCTCTCTTGGATTAGACAAATTTGGCAGTTTACAGCCTTTTGAAGGTCTGATTGCATTGACAAAAGTTAATCTAGGACTATTATCTTCATATTTGACAGACTTTATTGGCCAGGGAAACAAGTTGAATCACTTTTTCTCTTAAAATCATGGAAATGTTAAATTTTGTTCTTTGTTATGAGGAATTTTTAATGCCAAAATGAAAATACTTCTATGACAGTTTGTCGGAATAGCTAAAAGGACTATTCAAGAAAAACTGTCTACGGTATTTTTTTATTTTATAGATGGAAAAAAGTGCAAGCAAGTTGCAATAATACTTTTTAGCAATCACTTGTATTTTAAGCTGCAAAAAGTTTTAATTTACCTTGGGATTTGACATTGTAATATCAGTCATTTGTTTGTCGGATGTAACTCTTCACACACGGTAGTGGAAGACTTTTTTAAGGCATTGAAAGACCCATGATTAAAAACATTAAACTTAGTCTAACGGAGAATCTTACTTATTTCTTGCTGGATTTCAAGACATAAAATCCTAAATGAGCTGATTTCTACCTCCTGATACCTCAGAAATGATAATGCTGACTTATTAATATTGTATCTTATTCCAATATCAGGATAAAACAAATATTTTTCCCTTCCTATAATTAAAAATGTTGTAATTTTGAAACTGAACAGTAAACTTCCTTATTGTAGATGTAACTTTTTATGTGCTTGTAGTAGTCTCATATTCTTAGATATATTTAATTTAAAAAAATGACTAATATAGAATTTTGCTGGATTTTTTTTTGTCCTTATATCTGATATTTGTTGATGAATTTTCACAATTACTGTATTTAACAACATTGTTAAATTTTATTTTTACTGAACACTGTAAAAACTTATCAACAAATAAAAAGTACATGGTTTAAATAGTTTCATCTGGAAAATAGTTTACATATTTATATTATTAAATAGGTTTTCATATTTTTTTTACATTATAATGAAGTTACCCCTGGAAAATACTTTGTTTTAATTAATTTGGCAACAAGAAAATTTTCATTTTTAATTATAATTTATCCATGGAATGCAAGATACAAGAAATATATTGATTCCAGAAAGTACCTGTTGCCTACAGTAAATTTCTATAACAAGCCTCTTAAATGATTATGTCGTCTGATGACAATTTTAAGTAAAGGTAAATTGAGTTCTCTATAAACATATCTTACAAATCAAATAAAACTATTCTTAAATGTATATCATTTGAAGAATTTTGATATATTAAGCCATGTAACAATTCAACTTTAAAGTGATGTTACATTCAAAGACAAAATCTAAAAATTCATTAACAGATCCTAATTTTTGGTCATTATCTTCTGTTTTTGACTAAAAATATATATGACAATGTAGACCAACATGATATAGAACCTGAATATATCTCTTTATACAAGCTTTCAGATGGCAAAAATATTTTTGACATCTACTTAGACATATTTAGATTTGAGGGGAAAATGTCAAAAATTATTGTATTTTTTTCATCAATTTTAGATAAATAAGACATATTTTTTACAGTTTGTGATGTAATAATGGCATCTTAAAAATATTAAAAATTGGTTGTAAAATTAAAAGTATCACTATTTAACATCATTTTGTATGACATTTCAGAACCATTACATAAATTTCATTTTAGGGGCCTAAAAGGGTTCTTTGTGTACCCTGTCCTTTGCTATTTTTTTATGTCCCATTTTATGAACCTGCTAAGTCATACAAAAAAAACTACTGAATGTTGTTAATTTATTCAAATTCAGGAATCTCAGTTCATATCCAAAACCTGGCATTTTTTGTTACAATTTTGACCTTTAACCTGTTACATGTATGGTTTAATTTGATATATTAATGTATGTGTGTAACATATAATGTCTTTACCATATATAGAACATTTTATTTGTTTCTAATAGATAAATAATGTTAATTCATTCTGTATGTTAAAATATATTCTTTGTTAAAAATAATAATAAAAAATGTTTTATCATTATTGTTTTTATATTAAGAGATTACAATTTTGATTTTGTTGGGTAGCTCAAACACCCAAACTCACCAATTAATATGGAAATAAACAGATATGGGTTGAATGTCAGAGAATCTGCACTCTTAACCACAAAAAAACAGAGGAAATGTCCTTACAGACTCTTTGAATACTGGAACATATATAAGGACATTTTGCAATGTTTGCTCATTTTGTCCTGATCAGACAAAAAACTTGGTCTCCATGGAAGATTCTTGTTGCAGATTCGCTTAAAAATAAAAAAAATTAGTCTTCTCTGATGGAACAATATTCAACTAGAATCTATGTAAGATACTTTGAAAGAGTTTGTCCCGATCAGACAATAAATGGCCACCATGCCAATTCTGGTTTCCGATTGGCTGATACAAAAAAAGTTCTCAGAAACCAATTGGCCAAATGGAGTGATATTTGATATGAATCATCTTTGTCAGGTCTAGCATAAGGTTTCCTCATTTTGGCTTGATAATTCTTTTTCTTATTGTCTGATACATAAAACAATCTTCTCTGAAACCGATTGACCAAATGGACAATATTTAATTATGTTTCTTAGTTGTGATTGACTGATACATAAATTTATCTCTTCCTCTTAAACTGTTTGGCCTAATGTCAGGTAAGTGATACAGCTCAGCATTCTAAACCCCTAGTTTCATCTGGCAAGAGCATTGCCTAATATTAAATCTGGGTTGTGATTTTCCAAATAGTATCATCTTATTTATTTCTATTTTGACAGAAGTTTGTTGAATTTGTACATTTTAATAGTTTAACATGTGAAGGTGTTTTGTGAAAGAAAAATGAATTTTGGGCATCAACATTTGTTTCTGGACGATAACTCCAAAAGTTATGTCCAATTTAAATTAAACTTTGGATATTATTACACAACAAGCAGGTGATAACCCTATTGATTTTCAGGAAAATTTATTTTAGGCCACAGTGGCCAAAAAAATTTGCAAAAATAAGGTTTCTGAACGATTACTGCAAAAGTTTACATCATATTTAAATGACACTTTGGGATAATTTTATTTAATATCAAGCAACTGAGAACATGATTGATTTTTTGGAAAATCTGTTCAAGGTCAAGGTCACAGTAGCCAAAATCTTTAAGAAAGGACGAGGGTAGTTAAGGCTAGTTTTTGGCAGAATTTTTAGTTTGATTGGTTCTCCAATGGTCACATGGCACATAGAAGTTGCTTAAAATATTAAATTACTAAGAAATTACCCAATTTAATACATTATTTGATACAATTCTGTCGATTTTAATATAGATTGCACAAAAACATCACAACCAATGATATTTTTGTGCGACCATATCTATTTTGAACAAAACACATCTAAAAATTCAGTTTTTACATAAAAATGTTACATTCTTGTTAAAACAGTCAAACATACCATTTCGTTTTGTCGAAATGACGAAAATTATATAAGAAAAAGTAATGAATTATTAAAAGAATATCATTAAACAGCATTTTTACAACAACTTATTATTGTGTCACAAAATCTAAAATTTGGACCGTCTCCTTTGTTAAAATAAGTATTTCGGACCACAAATCCAAAAGTTTACATCAAATTCAAATAAATATTTGAGATATTGTTACATACTAAGAAAGTAAGAAACCTATTTATTATTGGGAAAATCTGTTCAAGGTCAAGGTCACAATCTTAAGAAAAGTTTTGAATTAAAAAAAAATAAGGATTTCAGATGATAATTCAAAAAGTTTACATCCGATTTAAATGAAACTTTTGGATATTGATATATATCAAGCAACTAGAACCTTGTAGACTTACGAAAATTTGTTCAAGGTCAAGGTCACAGTCACAAAAAACATTAGAAAATTTTGTAAAATTGAGGTTTCAGAACAATAGTATCAGTAGTTTACATCAGATTTAAGCAAAACTTTAGGATAGTGCTTCATATCAAATAAATGAAACCGTATTGATTTTTGGGAAATCTGTCAAAGGTCAAGGTGCAAAGTGACTCAAAACTTACAAATGTTTTTCAAAAATTGCATATCCAATTATGTTGAATTATTTTCCTACAATTTTGATAGTGGAAAGAGGTATGACCATTTTCCCCAGTATTTAGTTCACCAGTAGTGTTATTTTCTGTACTTTGTCAAATCTTCATGAATTTTCATAAATTTTGCTCATAAGCTTCATTATGATGTCAGTATATCATCAAGTGTCCAATTTTGAAAAAAAAATTTCCATGTTTTGACAGTTAGTTGGATTTATTTTTTCGCAGTAAAGTGTTGGGCAAGATGGAAGCTTTTAAAACCTTTTTAACTTTGTTTTTATAAAACTTCACCACACATATGCAATTTTGGTAAAAACTTGATTTTAATAAAACGTGCCCAAAAGCTTCTTTTTGTTGAAAGTGTTTCTTCTATATAGAAATTTGAAAACATAACTTTTCCCATTTTGTGAGTTTACTTCTGGAACTAGAATGTTCTTTATTATGACCCCTCGTTTACGCTTTTTCTAAATTATGGATATTTTTTTGCAGATCTTTATGGATTTTAATGACACTTGATCCTATTTAAGAATATTTTGTTCATATGAATATTATTTAAAGCCACTCTTTCGACAGTTAAGATGACTTCAGTTGTCCAGCCGTCGGATTTGGCTTCCCTTTTCGATTTGTTGGGATTTTAGGGCTTCTTTTGCCATGTTTGGATATTGGATTTCTACGTTTTGGTTCTAATGCTACTGATGAGATGTTACTCCTTGAAATGTACATATCTAAATTCTCCATATTTATTCAACATTGGTAATTTTGTATTTTCAAACACTTGTTTATAT
>JARWCS010000023.1:576625-593677 GCA_034783895.1 Geukensia demissa | reverse complement strand
TTGATGCTTAAAAAAATTAGAGAAACAAAATCTTACATTATAAGCCGTTGATTATCATATTTCTACAGTCTCGATAGCTAAACCTTAAAATTTCTCGGTAAACCTCGAAATTTTGGTAATAAATAAGGTTTAACTATCTCGACTGTAGAAATATGATAATCAACGGCTTCCAATGTAAGATTCTATATTTCTAAAACTCATACAGTACACAATCTTTCCCAATTATTTATAGATCATTGACAATAATTGGTTTGGCTTGTTAAGAAAAAAAATTTTCGAAACGAAGTTGTCATCTCTTGTACTTTTGTTCCTATCGATTGTTGACGAAGTACGCAAGAAAATGTTAACCAGACGTACTTAATAATTTGTTAAGATTAAAATCCCGTTCATCTTTTAATATTGTCTTCGTCTATATATGTTTTAATCTTCGATTGTGTAATGGTTTTTTATTGGTATAATATACTGATCATGATTCCTGTTATTTTTTTTAAATCTTAACATTGAATGCATTTATTTCTTTTTCTCGTAGAATAATATAGAGTTCCGAGGAAGTTTATAGTAATAATAATTAGAGAAAATTGTCATTCTTTTTATAAATAATAAACAAAGCTGCAAATAACATTTTTCGTATCAAACAGTTCGGTGTCCGAAAGAACCATAAAAAGATTATGTACTTTGCTATGGTAACCGCTCAATTTGTTTATTATATGAATGAAACATTTTTTACCTTTTAATTGTGATGAAATCTGTCATATTACTATCTAAGACATGTTGACACGATTTATTTAGCTCTCTATTGATTGCCATTGCATTGTATTATTATCTGCAACATATTGGCTGGGTAAAAAGATGAAAATTTTACTGTCCGCCTGCATTCATTTGTATTGTTTCTTTATTAAGAAATAAAAAATATATTCGTTTTATCTTATTTGGTTTCTAAGTGTGTCTTGTACAAATAATATTTAATTTTTCATAATAATTACAAAAAAATAAGTCCATACTTAATATATTTTATTTTTTATTTTTTTATCATTTTAAGGGATATGTTATACTATATAATTCAATTTACTTATTAAAGTCATTGATTAATATTACTTTTTCTAGGTAGAAATTAATATGCATATGGAAAAATTTACTGAAATTAAGTACTATCCAAAACAAATTAAATGATGATACATATGTATTTATATCAAATATTATCTTAGCACATATGGTATGAAAGAATGCTTTATCGAAAGCAGAAATATCAAAAGCTATTTATACATACTAAAAATCAAGATAAAATTGTAGAAATTGCTACCTTGCTTTAAGTCAACCATACAAATTGAATCTGTTCTATACCGCGGTATTTAATTAGTGATTTAAGCATATTTTCCTTTATACCAGACTTTATCGCCAGAAACTGTCGTTCAGAAAAGTTCACGTGCAGTAAATTTTAACAGCCAATCAGAATGCAGTTCGTAAGAAGAAGATGTTATCCGTTGTTTTACAAAGTTTGAATCATTTATTGATAAAGTGATGTTACATTTCATTACAAGATAATTCAGCAGATATCCTCAGGATTAATTATTGGAAACAATAACAGATAAACAGATTTTCAGGTAAGAATACAAAGGAAAATATATTATTTCATATTAAGTTTTACATCAATTCTTCTTATGTAGCTTCTTTTCATTCACGGATTAAATACTTCTGAAATGGTTTACGCAAAAATGTAATATATTTTATAAATATGACACAAGGAAAAAACTGACATGTTACAATTAAAAAATCTTTTACAAAAATATCTTTTAGTTTAATAAGATTTTCGACATATTATGGATGAGGTATAAAAAGATATTATTGGTCAATTTTCAGCGAGTTGTAGTGTACTGTCAAAACTTCCTTGCAACGTTGTACTTTTCTGTTATTCAGAAAATAATGAAATTTTATTATGATTATTTTAAATGAGTGTTTATTGAAATTAAAAATACTATACACTCAGAACATTGATTTTGTTATGATATTTTAATTGTATATGTCCATGTTTTAAGAGTACAGTATATTCAAGTACAATTTACACGCTCATAAAGCAAAAATCTGTATTAAACCAAAAAATTAAATTTGAAATCTTTAAAATAATAAAAAAAAATAAATAAACTAGGCGGATAAAAGTCTCAGCAGTAACACTGCTACGGGCATGTTATCTCCGAGAAAAATAAGACTTAAGAAACATTAGATTATTGCCGTTTTCGGGTAAGTTTTTGTCAATAGGTTTTTAAAACCAAATTCTAATTTTTAAATTAGTACATATTTTTTATTCGAATCCGAAAAGTATTTTACAAATTTTAAAATATAAGATGCAATGCAAGTTAAAAATTGTGATTGTAAAATGTCTTAGCACATCTTATTACTTTGTAAAAAAATATAAAGTATAGGTTCTATTTTTTTTATTTGTAAAAATTAAAAGTTTTCATCAAAAAATTTAAAATACCTAAGAGGTTCCATTTCTGCTTTAAAAAGTGTATCACACAACACCTTTACAGCGGACTTAGCAATGTAACATTTCATATTAAACAAATATAAAAACTATAGTCTAAATCAAAAATATGTAATGAGACAGGCATAGAACAATTGTTTTATTGTATATGGTACAAATTAAATGTGTATATTTATCATAAAGATAAATGTCATCTATTCCAGTGTTGTAATTTTACAGGCCAGGCCGGCCTGCTTTATTCTACACATCTCCACGACGCTTGGTCAAATTGTTTTAACTAAAAGACTCAATAAACATAAATAGACAAACCAAATAAAGATAAATTTTCTACAAGATCAAATAAAATAAAAAAAAAAACGTTTTTACAGCATTATTTACTCAGTAATGAAGTTACATCTCTTCGTTGTAAACTGGCAACTTAATAACTTTCTGGTATCTAAAAATATCCTTTATTGCAAACATATATTCTATTAATTTAAACGAGTTTTGCATTGCTCAAAATCAGAACTTAATGTTAAATAAGTTTATTTGCATGCAAATTTTTTAAAGCAAGCAAATAGGACGTCGCAAACTTATAATACTTTGGGAAGGTATCGAAGCCTTGAACCGTTTTACAAAGACATTGGCACGTCTGTTGGTCTATATGTTCCCGGACCGATATGTTCACTATATTTCTATTAAAATATAGCATTTTTGGCCACTGGTGTGTCTGTTGAAAGTAAATCTAGAAAAGCGCCTTACACGCAGTTAAATTTGACTTTAAAATGTTTGATATAAACGTACGTAAGATGTGGATCGTGTCATTCTGTATATTCCATATTCTTTCTTTTAAATATTATCACGAAGTGTTGCTCTTGTGCTGTGCAGAGTTCGTAAAAAGGTTCACCTTGCTTGAGTTTATTGGTGGTCAGTGAAAAATATATTGGAAAGTTGTAGTTTACATCTTTCCAACATTGTTATTTGTAAAAATCCCTGCATGATTGCCATCTTTTTATTTGGTTTATCACCGTTCATTACGTTATGAACTGTATATTTCATTTAGTCCATGAATGTAATTGAAGTTTGACTGATCTTTCCATATTTGGACTCAAGCGTGTATGATGGATAAATTAAGAAACGCGCTTATTACACGCAGTTAAATTTGACTTTTAACTTTTTGTTATATACATATATGTAGGATACGGATCGTGTCTTTCTGTTATATATTCTATATTCTTTCGCTGAAATATTATGAAATCAAAGCTTCAAATAATTTTATAACGTTATGAAGAAGATCTTGACATTTTGTGACGCAAACACTTTCGTTATCAAGGACGGAACCATTGTTCATACCTAATCAAAAACACATTTTATTTAGATAATTAGAGATTTCAGCCATTTGTCAATATTTTGTTAGAATTTGTGAAAAAAAACATTGATTTTGAACATTAACGACGACCATTGCTTCACTACCTCCTTATCCGTCGAAATCCGCGAGTGACGGGACTATTTATTCGGTAAATTTGTTACTCTAATATTAATTGTTTTAAAGTTTCTTTTCAAACTTCTGTCTTTTCATCTTTTTATTTTGTCACACTTTGCACTCGCAGAGTTAATTTTGTTAATTTGTGTCCGTTTCATTTTTGTACGCCAGAAAATTTGTTAGAAACGGATCGGATGATCAAGACATAAATGAACGTACGGTCAGTGCCTCTCTCAAAATAATGGTGTTATTGTTATCATAAGAATACGTGCATTATATAATTGTCCCCGGTGCCGGTTAGAAACTCACTCTAAAGTAACAATTGTTACACCAAACTCATCATCGGAGATAATTGAACAGTAACTTATTTGTTTCTTATTTTATCAGGAAATTGTCCATAAAAATATTGTATTATTAGATTTTCATTATGTGCCCTGTCTCTTCAATTAACAGCGAACACAATTGTTATAGAAATAAAAGGGAGACAGCACAGAGACATAATAGATTAGTGAATAATTCATACAAGATGCATGTTAGTAAGAAATCTAAGAAATAATGTCTTTTGGCAAAATTGTTATCAATATCAATTTACTGTATCGATATAACATTAGAAATAATTTTGATGATGAGAAGAAAAGTATGTTGATAGTTTGTGTAAATTGTTAAGAGGACAAATTGTCAGTGTCAATTTAGGTCAAGTTACAAACGCACAAGACTGAATATAGACTTGAGCAAATATAAAAATGTCCAATAGCTAAGCATCTAGGGTCAATTTCCTTATGTAACGTAAACATAAAAATAATAAGTTATTTGACGTTCTAGGATTTAAGAACAGCGAAGAGAAATTCAAACATGAACTTGTATTTCTAAGTTTAATTTTTCCTACAGAATACCAAAAAACCGGAGCGTTAAGGTCGTAACGTTTTTTTTTCTTTTTTTAAATATGTTCAAAAGTTATGTTTTGTATTGAGGACAACATTCAAGTTATCTCAGATAAAAGCGTTTTAATGTCATTATGACGTCACTGTATGAGTTAATTTTGAAATAGCTGAAAATATTAGATTTCCTGTGTTTTAACCATATTTCCTATTGAAAAATACCAAACAGATTAAAGAAACAAAAAAAAAAGTATTTTTAACATAAATTTTAAGATGACTTTTTTCAAAATAGGAATTGTTTTACTTTCTTTTTTTTAAAATATGCCACAAAATGAACAAAACGATATATATATTTTTCCAAAAAGACATCTTGTGTAACAATTTAGTGTATAAAGTGTGCAAGTATGGTGTTTTCTGTCAGATTGTTGTTCCTACTTCCTTGATTCAATTATGAATACATTTCAATTAGAAATTTAATTCTTGGTCTATCATTAGCCGGAAAAGAGTCTTGATGCCACTGCTCCTTTATCATTTATTATACTAAAATTGGGTCTCCAAGAACGAGAACACGTATACTTTTATAAGCAAAACGCCATCGGTTAATTTTTTTGCGATTTTGTTAAAACAATCAAACGTGCTGGTTTTATGGGCCAGATTAACTTGGCCACATTATGGGCGCTTCGACAATCCTTATATTTAACAGTGAGCACATCTTTTTTATCTTATAACGGGGTGAACACTTGTAGACATAAGGATGTTTTTTTATTCGAAACGGAAACATGTTTCCGAAACAATGATTCAAATCCCTGACATGTTTCAGGTTAATAAACAAATAAGAATAGTTTATAGTTCAAGACAGATTTGGTTGATTTAAAATCATATGTTTTCATCCATAATTTTTTTTCTTAGAACAGGTTTTAGTTTCGAAAGATACAAAATACAAAATTACCAAAGTTAAATAAATATGGAAAATTTAGGCATGCTTTATGTACATTACAAATCACCCATAGTCGTCTGGTAAATCTTCTTTTAATTGTTGCAACAAAACACTTACATACATTTAATATATTGCCAAAACCCTATTATTAATGGTTAGGAAAATTATAATTTGTCACAAAAGGGGACTCGAAATAAATATATCCATAGTGATAGTCGTGCTATAAAAAGTACATCTTTGTTAGTGGTCATGAAGATATTCAAGAATGGAAAATTGTATTAAAAGAACCGAAAAATGTTTCTCGAACACGTACGGAGTCTCATTAACTGCAAAATCACAAAACTCGCACAACCTAAACATAGATTAGACGAGATTCTATGAAATTGATTGTGAAAAGTTCGCCAAAGATGGAGTAATTATTGGTTAACATTGGGAACTATTGACGGAGTGTCGTGTAATTTGGCGGGAACCCCATGCCGCGAAATAGATTACATGTCAGCTGCAGTGCTACTATTAAAACACACAAAATGGCGTCATATTTAATGGTTAATAACGGAAATATTTTGTCATGAAACGCCGAATTTGTCTTTTTAGTTTAGATGAATGTTTATTGAGAACACAGGAAAAACTTGCAAGCAAGATGCTTTAAACTTGTAAATGGAAAATATAGAAAATAATCATGCCTATTTAAGGGTAGCCCTACTTTAATTGTTCTTTGTCTCTTGCATTGTTCAGGTTATTACTGTGTTTAACACTATTATTCTTGACTGACATTTCTCATTTTCGTTTGAATTTAGTACGTTTTTTTTCCCACGGGAACGTCTATATTACTCTCTTTTATGCTACAATGCATTATTCAATACACATGTTTTTTCTTTTTAAACAACCCTTATACAACTACCAGGAAATATTTTATATATCTTTTGGCATAAGAAAAACTGGAATGGCATATTTGTCCAAAGACGTGTTAAGTCCGGTGAAGAATTGCCATGCGAGAGAACCAAAGTACATAGACTAAAAAGACATGACAAACTCGAAACTAAAAGGTAAAACGGAAACAAAAAGAACAAAGGCTTAACCTTCACAAACTCCTTAACAGGCGGACTTAACCTTCACAAACTCCTTAACAGGCGGACTTAACCTTCACAAACTCCTTAACAGGCGTAGGATCATATCATCTTAATGTATTTGCATTTTGATTTAAGTTTTGCTCATGCCTTCAAAAATTTAAAAGAAACTGGTGTGACAAAGATATAATTGATCTTTCACAGATTTGAAGCAAGCAATATTTGCAAATGTGTCATCAACGTTTAAGCGACGGGCCATGAGTAGAGAGACTGGTTCGCAATCAGATCAAGAAGTTCCTTATCTCGACAACAACGTGGTGAGTATTGTATTGCACGTCAATGAGCTGTGAGACTGATAGAAAGGTATTTTGCATAATCGGATATCCAGAGAACAAAAACTCTTAACATTAATAAGTTTTCTCAATACCTACTAATTTCATAAATGGAAAGGTTTGCAGCTTTTGTCTTGAATTAAATACCTACTAAGTAAAGTTACATCTTTACAAGTTTTACTTCATCGGTTATGAATGCATGGGTTAATCCGTATTGAAAAAAAATAACCATAAGAATTATAATCGAAAAACAAGACATGAAAATATTGAAAACACGAAACAGATATAGCGTTATTCAAAGATGACGAAAATTGACCTAATTGAAAAAATAAGAAAGGTGAGCTGTGTCCGGCTATATAAACACTACTGGTTGACATGAATGATGGTAACTAAAATCTTCTATTATTTGGAGAAACCGATTTGTATATCGGTAAACTAGCCCGTCATGGAGACTTTAACGGTTTGAGCAATGCTTCAATAAAAGTACAATACTATTGTTATTCCAATGGTTTCTGTCTCAAAATTCATCAGTATAGGTATAGGGCCAAATGAATGGAAAACACCCGTTTAAGAGAATCTAAACTATTCGCAAAAAAACAAAAACAAAAAAATTAAAATAACACACACATCAACGACGGTAAAAAATCAACTAAATCCATCTTATGATACTTGAAAACTGTTGGTAGCAAGACAATCTTTAGTTTTAACATGATCTTTAACTCTCCAAAGGTCTCATTACTCGTCACCATGCAAACCCCCAAAAGCTTTTGAACATAAACCAATAATAGTTCGAAAAAGAAACTACAAACCTCCTGTTTCAGTAACTTTTCGCCAATATCTGAGCAATGTTCAAAAGGTCCGTGTACTGAACAATTTATTTATGCTCTAGCTATTAATGAGTGTCCAGTTGACTTTTTGATCAGTATGTGGAGTTTATTCTCACTTCTTTACCGAGTGATTTCATCTACATATAATCACTAGGACATTCCTTATTTGTATTTAGTTTTTTTTTCTAACTGCTAATTTTATACCTTTGCTTCTGTCTTCTGTGTGAATGATGTTTTGTCTGTAAGCGAACTTTTAAGAAATTTGAAGAAATTTTAATTACGAAATAATGGAAAAATATATGAACTCTTTATATATTGTTTTTACGATATTTTTCCTTGTTTTTTATCTAAGAATCAACCTTGATTTCTACACTTTTGAAAATTTGTATTCCAATTAAGGATTCGTAAACATGTTTACACGTTTCAATTGCCTTTTAACTCACTGCAATCTGACAGAAAGATAATAGTTTTGTATAGAAATAAACATAGAATTGATATAATCTTATAAAGATATGTTAAATAACACAACTCGACGTTCTTAACACTACTCTCTTCACAATTTCTTCTAATATGTAACATTTTTACGAGCAAGAGAATTTAGCTAGTTTTGTCGCAGGATTAATTTTCAAACAAATATTTTATTTTCCAATTTTACGATTATAATTACAACCTGCATCAATTTAGATATGAAACATATGCATTCGAGCATGATAAATCCAATCGCCGATATCTAATTTAGAACTAAATTAATATTCATTCTTGTAGTTAATAATTAGTAATAAAACTCACGGTCTTCCCTTCCTCTTTTGAAAGTGAGATTGAGACGTGTAGTTTCTACTGGAAAAAATGCATAAAATAGGAATTATTTTATATGAGCAATAGGCTGTAATCCCGGATAAATATTGAATTTCAAAAGCAATTTGACATCCTCGATTTACAAAAAATTGTTTTTCATTGTAGGATTTTGCACGTGCATGCTTTTAGCCATTATATTTGTTAGACAAATTTTGAAAATGTAATAGATAAATGTAATGACCCTAGCATGGATAGTCCTTAAAATTATCCTACACAGTTCTTGAAGTTCATTTCCCTAAATATAGAAAAAGGAGATGTGGTATGATTGTCTATGACACAGCCATCCAAAACGTAAACTACAAACATGCACAGGTTGTGCCTAATGCCTTCAATAATGAACACATATCCACACTCCACGGCAAGCTGTAAAAGGCCTAAAAATGAAAAGTGATGATATTCAAATGAAAACACTTTCGGCCAAATAAGTATATGATGAAAAACAAGTAACAATGACATGCACTGGACTACAGGTTCCTGGCTTTGAACAGGCACATGAAGTTTTTGGCGGGGTTAAACATGTTTGTGAGTACTCAACCGTCCTCCTAACCTGGAACAGTGGTGTTAAAAACCATAAAAACCAAAGTTTAAAAACCAACTGCATAAGATTCAACTTTTGAAGTCGATACAATAACAATAAAAAAAAAACAAGAAACAAGATGTACCGACGTCGAATAAGTGGTTTGCAAAAATTATCTCGATCTAATACGTTTAGAATCTTTTATAAGAATGATTAAAGTCTTTTTAAAATTCTTGAAAATTAAGAAAAAATATCTTTTGTAATTTAAAAGTTTATACGCTCTTCAAATTTTGATGCATATTTTGTGCAAATACCTCTTCAAACACATCGGTACATTTCATCCGTATCAATTAATGTCGTGAATAAAAACTGGATGTACCTTATCGGTTTTCTGATGATCAAGTCGCTACGTTTCATCAGCGCCTTTGTTCGTCACGTGCATAACTGCTTTGAGTGATAGGGGGTTGCACGTGCACTAATATTACTTGAAAACTATTCAGTTGCAACTTATTGATTTCATAAATATATTATTATATTTCAAATAATTCAATGAAACCTTAAAGTTATTAAAGGACTTGAACTATAGATATAAAATAGGATTAAAAAAGATTGATAACTGTCGGTGCGCTGTAAAGACGATTAAAAGACCATTTTTTAAGTTGTAACAAGCCACTCATCCTCTTAATGTTGCAGGCGACAATTTGTCGACATCTTTTTCAAATAGGTTTCGGCCATCAAGGTATACTACGTCATACCGACAGACAAGTCTGGGGACAAGCTCAAAATCTATGCGGGTACTACACTTGATAAAACTGAAAAAAGATTTCCATGCAGTACAATGAGTTCGTATTCAGAAACTAGATTTTTCAATGATTATGAGAACAAAAAAGTCGGTCATTAATGGCCCAGACATCCCCAATAAAAATTAATTTGGCAGCCTCAAGTAAACTTTTTATCGGCATTTATGTTTCTGTTTTCAGACGGGCAAAGAAAACTGTAATCCTAAAGCAACAGAGACGAAAAGCACATCAGGAGAAAACGACATTAGGAAGGTCAAAAAGAGAGATTCCGAATTACTACAAGTTTCTGACGGTAATAAATTTGAATGTATGTCTTATGAAATATTTCATTGTCATTATCTAAGTTATGACACTACTTCTAAATACAAATATGAACTTGATGATTATTACTTAACCTCACTAAAAGTCTAAATTCCTCTGACCAAACATTTCCAAGCTAACTGATAATTTCTCTCTTTTGCAATTCCTCTCAGACGTTTGGCATTCCGAGCTAAAATTTCTGTCACCTCCCGCCATACCGATCCCTGTCAAATAAATAGTCATGTGCGACAAATAAAAAATCATGTGTGTGTAAACTAAACAAAGATCATCATTTTTTTTCAGAACTGTTCCAAGACCTCAGCCAGATGCAAGACTCGTGGCTTACAGAAGGTAAGGTATCATCTTTTAAATATGACATAGAAAAGTCTTTCTTTCTGTAATCGTAATGGTAAATTAATAATATATATTTGAGGTTAGTCTGTTTGATTTTGTTTTCTTTGATTTTTCCTTCGATCACTTGTTTGGGAAGGGTTGGGGTCCTACTTTAATAATTTAACCCCGCCACATGTCTCATGTGCCTGTCCCGAGTCAGAAATTGTGGTTTATAGGTTTGTCTTTGTGTTAAGTGCTTAGTTACATTAATTTTTTGATAATATTCAGGTAAGGGCAGTATCATTTTACATATACACTTTTTATAGCTTTTTGCTGGGAGTAGTATTCCACTCTTGTTGAAGGCCTTGTGGAGACCTCTAGATTTGAAATTTTCATCTGTTTTTCTCGTTGTTGCAATATAATCTCTCTGATATTTGTCCCATATCTTTTCATTTTCACATTTTCGGCACAGATCTGTCTTCAAAATATTTTTCTTATTCTTAATATTTTAATAAGTTAACATTAAAAATACACAGTGCACGGTGAGCAAAATAAAAGTGAAAGATACTTATGGTATAAATAGTTAAATCATTATTGATTGTCATGTTTTTACGGGTTATGGGATAGGGATATTAAATGACTGTACGAGATCGTGTAAGTAAGGGTAGGAAAAAATATATAAGCCTTAAAGGATTGTGTCCCCAGTAAAGTAGGTTATACAAATGCGTCAGCAAAAATGCATTATTTGACACCACCATTTGCTTTGCAAGATATCATATAGATATCTACCAATCTCCTCCATTCCAAAGAAAAAAGAGCGCCAGTTAACCAATTCAGCGATGTTTTTTAAATTTTAAATTATCTTTTAATCCTTGATCAGAAGATAACACCAATGTGTTCTCTGTCAATCTCTGTGTAGGAATTTAATTCTTCGTTCAGTGGTAAAAACAGAATTATATATATGTCCGTAAACTTTGGGAACGAAGCCTTTATAGGAAAGGCGTATTTTACGATGGCGGCCAAATAGCTAAAAATAAATATAGACTCACAGACTTGGTCAATAATTCTAAAATAATAACCTTGTGATATTGTACACAGTCCACTTTCAAAGGGTGTCAGTTATAACATGGAGTTCTCCGTAAACCGGAGGAATTGATTTTAAATAAATAATACATTTTTCATTTCCCTGTTAATTATTTTCCCCTCCACTTCTGCAAACATACTCGAAGAAATGAATTAGTAACATACATGTAACCTTTCCTTTTTTGTCATAAGAGTCTTTGCTGTTTTGTTCTTTAAAAGGTTTAGAAGTATAATTTTTAATAAAATTGAAATGTTAGCTTTTCCTTAAGCATGTTAAGCATCTAAGAATTTCTTAGATCAGGTTTTTCTTTTATGATTCTGGGATATGATCTTAAGTAAATGAAATATGAAAACTTTTTTCTTCTTCAGAAACAGTCAATATTTCAATTGAAATGAATTCATTCATGTCATTAATTATTACCTGAACAACCACAGGGGCTTGTGTACAGTGAGTATAGAAGATCGGCAGATACACCCTCTCTCTCCCATTCCGATCTTGTATACTCACTGTACACTGTACACAAGCCCCTGTGGAACAACTACAGTATTCAACTTATTTTTCATGAACTCAAGATATAACCAAAATTACCTATTAGACTAGGGCCCATATTTGGCCCAAACTTGTGTAGCTGATTACTCCCCGAAAATGATCATCAGTTGAATTTATTTAAAAACGATCCAATAAATTAGTATTCTGGGGATTCCTATATACAAAATGTAACTGAGGTTTGAACCTTTCAAAAAGAAAAAAGTTGTAAAACTAAATAATTTTTGAAAAGTTCAGGATAGAAAAATTCAAGAAAATTTGAGTTTTTATTCACAACTTTACATCCTATCTAATTACTGTATATTCTGTGGTCATTGTGGTGTACCTGTTCATGTGAAGACGGCACTCCTCATACAAAAAGAATTGAATAGAATAGTTTATTCATCCAAATCACGGCCTCTTGTATTAAAGGCACACAATGTTATTACAATGCATAAAATTTATCACATGACAATTAAGAATATAATAATGATAATAATATTAATAATCTTAATTAAAATGAATAAATTTTAATGCACAATTACTTGACTATTGGACAAAGCAATTAAATTAAATTAAATTTTTCTCATCTGAAAGTTTGCCTTAAATAACTTATTTGTGTTTTAAATACAATTTTAAAAAAAAATTGACATTTTGTTACATGTACACAGCTTTGCTTTCAATCAATACTATCAGAACAGCAACTTTTATATTTTCAGTTTGGTATAAAAATTCCAAACAACTTGTTCCAGGATCATTTTCTTGTATAAAGAACAGTTTTTAAAGTTATTTTGATTTCTATGTTTTATGATTGAAATGGTTCTACTTCAGTGATGTCATTTTACACCAGAGACATATATATGTTATATTTTCCCTGTTTAAAGTTTTCTTATAATTGCCCAATTGGATAATATAAAAATTTCTCTACGGAGATTAGCCATTTTGGTTTTTAGCTGGAGCGCTAAAGTTTGACCTAGAAAATGTTATTTGAAAAATTGTGCACATTCCTTTTTTCAGACTTGCTCTCGCGATATACATATAAGACGGACTAGTTTTAAAATTCCATTCAGTTGCACCTCAAAGCATTTTTTTCAGGTTATTCAATCCTGGTTTAGTTACATAAATATTATGCATTGTTGACAATGTCTCATGTTAGCATGCAAAGAGCCACTTCCGGCTAGCAAATGGCTACTTTTTCAATGTAAAATTTCCATAGAGAATTAAAAACTTGACACAGCTTAAAATACATCGTGATTGCTAAAATGTATTATTGCAACTTGCTTGCACTTTTTTTCAGTCTACAAAATAAACACTATTTTATAAGAATACAGTGGACCATTTTCTTTCATAATTTTTTTCCTGTTGCAACAAATGAAAGCTATAACTATTTTTTAGATGATCAATTAGGGTTTGTTGTAAAAGTTACTTTTATCTGTAAGTCAGGTCTTAGATGTACATGTTTAGGCTTAAGGATTAAAAAGATTAAACGAATGGATTAACTGATGAACACCAATGCACTTAGTACAACAAAAAAACAAAGTTTAAAGTTTTCTTTAACGTTCCTCACATTCACATGGAGACGACTTTCTTCATGGACAAAACTAGAATAAAAGAAATATTAAATGCCTGCTATGCAGTCGAGGTATCTGTCTCGTGTCAGCTAATTCACTGTTTATGATGACTAAAATTTAAATAGTCAAGTTTGCTGATAGATTTAATTCAGGATTACCACTATCCTTTGAATTTGTTTTTATCATTCGTTGTTTAACAACTGACCAATTTTAAGAATCTTTTTCAAAAGAAAGGGTGGTGCAACTCTGTTTAACATATGTCAACTTTTGTTTTATCTTTGTAACTTGTGTCATCAGATATGAACATTTGTTTGTGGATTAAATAATTTTGCCATGGTATGGAACTTAGTTACTGTCAAGACATCTATGCCTATTAAATATTTTTTTCTGGTTATTTTGGTAATTTTAAAACATTGCTGGTAGCTGATTAAATTACATGTGTTTAATACCTGGTAGTTTTATTCATTCGTATGTATATTGTCTTGCATAATACAAGTTTACCAATGGTGAATAGATATGTTGTGAAGGTTCAGTGCTTTAAAATTCAATAGTGGTTGGTTCTCGTTTTTTTATTTTTTTTTTTATTTTAATTTTTCAATGTTGTCGATTATGATCTATCCACCAGTTAATGACATAAATAAGTCATCACATCCAGTATGGAAATTAAGACTTTTATGAAATTGATATCAGAACTTAAAACTTGCATGAAGATTTGTTTCCGGGGGTAGGGCTGGTGTGGGGGGAATAATTTTCTCTCATTTTCATATCCCCTACATGGAAGAAATTTGAAATTAAAAAAAAATAACTGTTCCAGTTGCATGGAAAAAATTTATTCTGCATGGTGCAAGGTAAATATAATGCTGATGGGGATATACTGGTAGATGTTTAACAGAGATCAGAGACACACTTGAACTGTTTATGATGTCCATTGTCAGAACAGAGGAAGATACCATTCTTAAATCTTTTTATGTTGCAGCAAGCCAGACTGAAGAACGGGAACAGTATGTCCCAGGATGCAATAATGGATTAAAGGGAAGTAACTATGGTAAGTTATTCAAACTTTTTTAGAAGAAATATACAAGTGCTGTTTTGAGTGTCTTTTAATTAAGAAATGATTTGAAAGCCTGAGGGTAACCTATAGGACCTGAGATTTACATGTGTTGAATGGCTGTCTTATAAATGGACAATCATACCAGAGGTAGATCCAGACTTTTTGTGGACCTATTGATTTATCGATTTTCTTGATTTCTAATGGAGATTAAGATCAAAACTTATGCCAAGCTTTTTATTTTCCATCATTTTTGCGTTTTGAAGGAGGTCCAGGTCTCCCTGCCCCCCTTGGATTTGCCCCTGCATACCACATCTCTTTTTTCTATATTGTAAACAATTTTTTTCTAGTAGGCGAAGGAAGACAGATTGAAAACAAAAATATCATACATTTTATAAGCTGAGTAATTACAAAGCCTTAGGGAACTGAAAGTTTTGGGAGACGAATAAGATTCTGTAGATTTTGTATCTTAGTCTTTAAATGGAGAAAAGTTGTGGCAAGGTAGTGTAAGGAGTGCGATTCCATCCTCATTGAAAGCCTTGTTGAGACCGAGCTAAATTTTAACTTTGCTTGCTAAATTGTGGCGCAGTCTCCTAGATATTTATGCTATATCATTACTTTTTATAATAGTTATTGATACATGTATCATTTCCAGTTTGCAGAAGTCACAAAATCTTTCATATCAGAAGTGCATCATTATAAAAAAAATGCTCATCTGTAAAAACAAAACTTTCAAAAATACTGTACATTTATTTATGAGATTTTTAAATCGCTGGTGCTTCAATGATTGTATGGTTAAAATCCTTTTCATTTACTTCCTCGCTTGAAAGAAAATCTGGAAATTGTGAATTATCTTATCAGCCAATAGCCCTTAAATTTTATGAAGATACAGGATACTATTTTCGTCATAATCTAGCATGTATTTTAATCTTTTCTGAGGATAAATACAGACCACAATATTAATACTACCTATAGACATGTGTTGAATAAGGTGGCCGTTATCAAGTGTTGAACAGATTTATAGGTAACAGTATCACTCCACCCAAATTATTATGTTATAAGCACCTATTAACAAGGATTAAATTGTCACTTTCTTTGTGAAATACATTTAAACAGACATTGGATCCTTAAATGTATTGCTTTTATCACAAATTTGTTAGAAATCCTGGTATTTTAATTCAGTTTTAATCTATTGAGATTAAATTTAAGATATATTGTTGTTAAAGTTGTTGAGATTAAAGGAATATAGTTAAATTTTGCATGTTGTTGAGAGGGAGTGAGAATTTTCATTTTTACTGATAGTATAGTTTTGTTCTTTAAGAATGTCAACCATCAATCTGCCCATTGAAATTCAGAATTATAAGGTTTCTTTAAATATAAATTTACTTTTTATACTACTGCCGAAAATTGCGGATTGTATTATGGTTTTGTTGCTTTTTTATACAACTGCCAAGTATTGCAGCTGTATTATAGTATGATGCTGTTGTCTTCAGCTTTGTTGATATTCCACTCCCATTAAACAACCTGCAAAATGAAAAAAAGGGATTCGCTTGTTCAACTGAACAAATGACATAAAAATTTAACAGGGAACTTGAAAAAGTTTGAAAAACCAAAAACAAGAAATAACAAAAGACATAATTACAGCTGACTACTGGTCTAAGAAAATCATGACAGGTATGCCTGAAGTGGTTCTGAAACACTGGATGCATATATCATTTCTTGTAAATTTTAGAAGTCTTTGTAAGACTAGTAATAATCTCCCCCCCCCCTGCACTCATAATGATTGTGCCACAGTTCTTTATATGTATACTAGATATATGTAAATGACCCTTATTATGAAGTTGTATGGATGATTACAGATGCAATGTCAAATTTTTGTAAGATTGACCTCAAGAACATAAATGCTATTATTCATGTTCATGCTTGTGTTGCCTCAGGTTTGGTCAATTTCCTGGAAGATGTTTAGACAACTTATGTTAAGGACGTTGAATCAGAAGGTTTATAGTATACAGTTATTCAATGTGTAGTTGGGCAATA
>JARWCS010000023.1:555623-570786 GCA_034783895.1 Geukensia demissa | reverse complement strand
AAATGAAATGTGGCTAATATCTATTATTTTATATTTTTGTATTAACTAATGTCTGAAAAAAGAATATCCAACAGAATTTTTAGTTTAATTAGTTCTACAATGGTCACATGGCACATAGAAGATGCTTTAAATGTGAACATATAAAGAAATTAATTAATTTGATGTAAAATTTGATACTAGTTTGTTGATTTTAATATAGATCACACAAAAACATCACAACCATACTTTGCACAATTAAAGATCTATCAAGTACAAATGTTTGTAAAAATATCTTCATGATGTTTTGGTGCGATCACATCTATTTTGAACAAAACACCTCCAAAAATTGAGTATTTTTAGAGAAAATGTTATCTTCTTATTGAAATAGTCAAATATAGCCTTTCATTTTGTCAAATGATGAAAAGTATGCAAAAAAAAGTAATGAATTATTAAAAGACGATTATTAAACAGCAGTTTCACAACAACTTATTATTATGTCATAAAATCTAAAATTTGGGCCAAATATGGGGCTTAACGTACCCACTCCTTTGTAATATTCCATGATTTTTATCTTTATATTAATTTGGCTGATTAACATTAATTCGTCCATGAATGTACCCAGAAATTCATAAAGTTTACTAAACCTGGTAAAGTTTTACCTATCTCCCTATTTTTGGCCCCTAGCTTGTCCGATGAAGGTAAATCCATAAAAGCACATTACACAAATTGGCTTTTGAACATTTTTTATGAACTTGTGAAGATGTGGATTGTGTCTTTCTGGCATATATTCCATATTTTTTATTTTAAATATTAACTACAATATTATTACATATAATTTTGAAAATGATGAAGATGATCAAATTACCCTTATTTAAATCATCACTTTGTGTCTTGTTAGAAAGAAATTGGCAACATTACTTGTGCTTGGTGTAATTTTAAGAACTCAATACTTAATAGAGCTACAAAACTGAGTATCATCTTGTTAGAAATCACTTCCGAGTATCTTTTGTACTGAATTAATTGACCAACTGATTTTCTCTCAAGGCCTGATTCTTTTCTAACAAGAGAATAAATAATTCAACACAAATCATATTTGATTGCAAATAAAAAGCCTCAATATGAACAAGACCATCTGAGAAAGTTTGCCCCATGGCTAAATGTTACACCAATCTGATATTCCTCAATTAGAGAACCTTCCCAGGGGAGATTACTCTCATGTTAGACTCTCTGCAGCGTTTTTAAGCCTTTGGCAGGTGTACGACTGTTATTATCTGAATCTTGTCAACGATTTGACAGAATTACAGACTTTGACAAATTATCTAACACATTGTCTCATCTTATTCCGAAGCTGTTTTTTAGCATGGATACATTATGTTGTGTATTGAAATGTGTTATTAACAATTGATTTAACTTAATAATATCTAAAATTTGTAAGCTAATTGTTACTTTTAAAATAAAGATAGCAAATCTAACAGTAAATTGACATCTTAATCCATTAATAGAAGTACATTTTGATTAATTTCTTATACAAAATGGGATTATTAAATGGAATTTTTATTTGATTTCAAATTTTTTTTTATAGTTCTGTGAATTTTTTTTTGGTGGAATTGATTTTTGTGGAAAGAACTATCTACAATTCTTAAATTTCTGGTTATGTAATTTGCTGGTCAAAACTGCTGCATTTCATTGCATTTTGTACCAAATTTGGAGTTTGCCTGCAACCATGGATACCATGGCCATTGATATCCAATGAAATATAAATAATCCTCAGTATGTAACCTTTGTTTACCTGTAAAAGTGTATAAAGCACAGTGTAAAAAGTTGAATAATTAAATGCTTAAATTGAGGTTTATTTGAAAGTGTTATGTTTTTAAATAGTATTTCTTACTCAGATAAATGCAATTTTATGGACTTTTTCCTTGAAAATTTATGACACACTTACAATTGAGTTCATCAGTACAGATTTTTCTCCTCAGCTGGAATAAAGACTTTCTTTTAAATCGAGTTCGCCACATTAATTACGTGATATTAGCAGCTATATTAGCATGTCATGTATCTGCGGGATTGGCTACATTGACAATTTCTTCTTGAAGGCATTTTATATTTATTTTCATCGGACAGGTAAAGCATTTCTGCAACACTGACTAATAATAATCACCTCTATGTTTAATGATAATTGTCGTGACTGACGAGGCAAATGTCTTTGCGTTTTTAATGTCATCCTTCCATTAAGACAAACTGCAGGTAGCTCTCGGTAAAAAGAAAAATAAAACACCCTGAATAGCTATTAAGTCATTTCTTAAAAGTTCTCGGTCTTACCACTGTCTATCGATTGTTATAATATGAATTCATATGCATATTTTAGAAAGGATAAGACACTACTTTTGAAATGTTGATGAATCGGAATACAATTAGCTGATAATACTTTCTAATTATATAAGTCACGTCTTTTGTCTATTAAATTTAAATTTATTTAAGATTGTCTTCGATGCTGAGTTAAATTGAAATTTAATTCAATTATGTAAATGTTAAAATGTTCAGCTTGTTTTAGAGGAAATATTAAGTTATCTTCGCAGGTGGTTTCTTGACATTTTGAAAATATTGTCAACAGGTTTTGAATAAATTTTATTTACAAAGAAAACTATAGATTTCTTTGTGGTTTTTAGCGAATAGCAAAAGGTCTCTATGTTGGATACCGGTAGTCAATTTTTTAATGTTTCCTATGTAAATTTAACACAGTAAGAAGCTCCTGAACATTTAAAAGTGCAACAGATAGCACAGATTGTGAATTGGATATACCTTCTGTATTTATCATAATTAACCAATGAAAGTTCAGAAGGCATAAAACATGGTCAACAAACAAAACAAGAGACCATCATCTGTACATGAAATACTACAGAGAAAACAAAAAAAATTGAGCATTACAAACCAGATGGGAATGAGGGAAGTTCAGGTTTTCTGGATGTGCTTAGAATATTGAAAAAAACACCTTGTCAATTTTTTTTTTATAAAAAGCATTTTTTTAAAGTTGTTGTCATGCCTTCATTATTGTTCTGTAGATAAATAATTTATTTCAAATCCAACAAGATTATATCTACATATTTAGAGGTTCTGATTTTAGCATTTTTTGCTGATAAATAAAGGTCTGACTAAACCTAGACATTATACAGGAGAAAGTTATGACAAAATTATCAAACTTGAAAGAACAAGCTGCACTAACAAATTTTGAAAAGAAAATTAGACATAAGGGAAACATTTCGGAATGGGCTGATTATGATGGTATTGTCGTATATATAATAAACCAGTAGTACTGTTTTGTTATGTAAATTGTCGTAGTCATTTTGAAGAAGCAGTTGTTGAAATGCTAAAAACATGTCGTTCCATATTGTCATGTCAGCTATTGTCCTTTTTGCAGTTCTTGTTGTTCATTATTCTAATTCTGTCACCAGTAAAGTAGGGACCAAATTGTGGCTAAATGGTCCCCTTATTCTGCCACCATTAAGTTGAGACCAAACTGTGGCTTAATGGTCCCCTCATTCTGCCACAATTAAGTAGAGCCCAAACTGTGATTATATAGACCTTTCATTCTGCCACCATTTAGTTGGGACCAAACTTTGGCTAAATGGTCCCCTCATTTGTTAAATCATCAAGCAAGACCTAAACTGTGGCTAAATGGTCCCCTCATTCTTTAACCTCAAAAATAGGGACCAAACTGTGGCTAAATTTTCCCCAATTCTATCACAACTTAGTAGGAACAAAACTGTGGCTAAATGATCCTCTTATTCTGTCAGAGCTAAGTGGGGACCTAACTGGCTAAATAGTCCCCTCATGTTGTCACCACTAAGTAGCTACAGGGTCCAAACTGTGGCTAAATGGTCCTCTCATTCTATCACCAATAAGTGGGGACCTAACTGTGGCTAAATGGTCCCCTTATGTTGTCACCACTAAGTATGGTCCAAACTGTGGTTAAATAATTGAAAATTGTCATATGAGCAAGTAATATTATATTTATAACAATTTTCCAATGAACAAGTAAAGTAAAATCAAAGAAATATTCAGTGAACAAGTAAGTAATATCACAAAAATATTCAGTGAACACGTAAAGTAAAATCACAGAAATATTCAGTGAACAAATGAAGTCAAATCACAGAAATCATTTAACAAGTAATTAAAGATTCACTACAAATATCAAAATTTAAGGATATGATCAAGTTATTTTTTTAAAAGTTATTTACAAGAAATAATGAATGAACAACATGTTATATAATATTTGATCAGTTAATGAATAGAGTGGTCAGATTTCATATTATAGTAAAAAAAGTTAAAATCCTTGAAAATTAATACATGTAGCTTATTTTGTAGAAAAATAGGATTTGTAGATATGTTTCAGAAGTGCAAATGGAAATAATGTTAAAAAACTATAATATTGAATTTACACCTTGACAATCATCTAGAAAAATACAGGTGTAGTAGTTTTTAAGTAGCAAACAATAATGAACAATAAAAAAATTATAGAATTCCCAACTCAATAAAAACACACTTTGACGATGATATCTTTGATAAGATTAACAGGAATTAGATTTGACGATTTTTAAAGTTCTTAAGATAGTTTGGCTACATTGACATTTGAACGAGGAAAAAGGTGTTGATATCGATCAAAGTCAATCAGGCGTTTGTTATTATACAATTAGTATTCAGTGCTGTTTTAATTAGAATACCGATGACAGAACAATGAAGAATCGGACCTTTCATCTCGGCAAATAAGATTAACTTTTACATTGTTCGTTTTTATCTTCTTTACATGTAAATTTTTCACTGAGAACAATTAAAGTTTTGTATTGCAGAGTCCTCAGTACTTTTGCTGTTCTAAGAATCGTAAAAAAATTGTTAGAGGATTTCAAAGAAATACATTTGAATAGAAAGGAATTGTCTTATTTCAAAGTGAACTTGGCATAAAAAAATTTGTTTTATTTTAAATAAAAACAAGGCTTTTTGGATTAATTAACCACATTTCTTCTTTATTGATTTCATCAATTGAATAATGAATAATTTTTAGATGCTTTTTTATCAAAAGTTTGTTTTACTTCACATTAAAGGCAAAAAAGTTCGAATATGAAACGGCAGTTAATTATTCTGTGTTAAGACATTGTACATTTGGATAAGTGTGGAGACAGTATTTTACGGGAACCATATAATGTGCTGGACACAGTAATATGATGGACACAGTAATTTGGCTTGTTCAATGAACATTTTGATTCTCTTTAGCCACAAAACCAGAGGAACTTTTGTTGCAATTCAATTAATCAATATTTAAATGTTAATATAAATCACAAATCACATTAACGTGAGCTCTTCACCCCTGTTGAAGGCCTTGTGGAGACCTCTAGATTTGTAAATTCCTCTGTTTTTCTCATGTTTGGAGTGCAGTCTCTCTGATATTTACCCCTTATCTTTTCATTTTCATATTGTTTCACATATTCCAATTGATCTTTTGCAGACTTTTGTATGTCACACTTACTATCAAAAATTTATGATGTCATCAATTTTAAACCCCACTGAGACCCACTTTATATTGTTGCAATTATTAAAGCTTGAAACTTTCAGTCTCTGATACATAACGTTTTGGCAGGGAATGGTGCCTTTCTAAATTTTCTTGACACCATGCTCTTTGTTTTAGAAAAAAACAAATTGAATGTACCCTACACTTTTTCAACTGTTTAAATTCTACACATAAATTAGAAAAAAGATTTTTTTCAATCAAAGATTTAAAACATACTTTCATAATAATCTGTATCAAATTTAGATGTCCAAATAGATATGATTTCATTGTTTTCATTAATTTAAAATACAGCTTGTATTAACTGCCATTATATCACAATGGAGGTTACACTTAGGTGTGTTGTATATCACACATTAGGTGTCCTTCTAAAAAATTACCCTGCCCATGAAACACTAATAAATCCTCTCTGAACAATGAAAAACATAAATAAATACTGGTACAAAATTATTTTTCTGAATCTTAAAAATATGAAGTTATCTTTCTGAACAACAAAAAATATAAATAAATACAAAGTCGTCAGTTTGTTTTGAAAATCTGTCGGAATTGTCTTTTTTTATTCAAAAATTTTAATCAAATCGATAGTTCTGTGTAATCATGCTATTGATCAATTTATGCCAGAATATAAATTAAAAAAGGAAAATATTTTATGATCACATTATATTGCCTAGAAATGACCCATACAGATAACTCACTTATTGTTCACACAAATTATAAATCTAAATCAGTTTTCCATTTTGGTGTCGATGCAGTCTTTGAACCGTCAGACAATTTGTCAGTTTTATATAAAACTGATAGCCTAGACCGATGATCATTTTTGTAACATATTATAACCAACGTGAAAAATGTCTCTTTAATTATTAAAAATAGTGAAATGGACACCTTCATAGCAACAAAATCAATTCCCCTACGTTTTCAATAACTATTTTTTCTGATTATGAAAACAAATTAAGGTGGTTGGAGAGACTCAATTACCACTGTATGTTGAGGCCTTTTAACCTTAGCGACACTCAATCTTGTGTTTCTATGAATAATTTACGCCATAGGTTGAAGAAAATTTTAGCGACATCCCAATTAACAGTGTCAGCGATCACCCATTTTGTATGAGAACGACAAACGCGATATTGACGGCAGAAAAATGAGATATTATTTAAAATTTAAGATTTAATGATCGTCTTATCAGAAAAGAAAATGACAGTCTCTTAATTCATCTTCAGTCCTGTTTGTCTTTTGGAATAATTTAGGTTTTTTATGATCCGTTGACTGAGTGCTTCTGTTTCAAGTTGTCACAAAAGTTATTTTGTGCAAATGTTTAGGGTTAGTAAACATGAATAAACCAATTATGGTGTATTTTGTGGTTTGCCTTTTCCATCAATATAGGGGAAAATAAAAATGACACACCAGGCTGATAATGTTGGACTGATATTCTTATATTTTAGGAATAAATGCTCCATAATTATCTTGAAATAATTTTGTTGTAGATTTTATATCCTTATATTGCCATACCCGTATCTGCAGTCATTGATTTTTAAAAAAGCACAAGCCCAGGGTTTTCAATCCGTCCAGGTAGTTGATTTGAACTTACCAATATAGATTTGTAACCTGTGACCTTGCTACCAGCTTTGTGTCATACAAATAGGGTAAACTTGAATCACAAGTCAGATGATTATAGGTTTGTCAGTTACCTGCTCAAGGTCATTCTGGATGGACCGTCAATGGTTCTAGACAGTCTTGATTAATTTGTTAATTAACCTAATGGCCAGGTATTGCTGATATTAAACTTATAGTGATGTCCCATTCGGAGAAACAACATTAAATCTGGAGATGTATTTAAACTATTTTTTATTCTCATGTTTCATGTTGCTGTTAAATTTCTTAGAAAATTTTGAGTCATGTTGTCAGTAATGTGGCATGCCATTTGCCCATTACACCACAGAGGGTTGGGAATATGTGATCGAGCAGTCTTTGGTTCATATATGTTCCCCAACTGGTTCAGAACAAACCTCTTGTAAACCTGCAAGGTGCAAAGTCCCAATAACCCTTCTGAATCATCCTTGTTTTGTGCCTTTGAAGACGTGTAAACATTTTCTGGATGGAGTTAACACTTATGACGTATGTATGTATATATGTGTGTATGTGTGTGTGTGTGACTGTAGGTTAGTGTGTTGTTCTATTGTACACTCATATTCACATGTAACATCAAAATTCTGGAGAACCACAGATTTTTGAATGACCAAAATTTTCAAATTGACTCTTGACAGATCAATAAATAAAAGTATATATCAATATTAAAACAGGAGATGTAGCATGATTGTCCATGATACAACCATCCACCCAATGACAAGCAAATTTAAACTTCTACAGGTCCCATTATGGCTTTCAATTATGATGACATCCCAACTAATTTGGAAAATTTCTTGTGACAGAGGGTTACCTGAATGCAGGTTTTATTTTTGCAACTTTTTATATTTACTTTACATGATTTATTAATTTCACAGCTGTTGTGTCATTTTAGGCAACCATTATCTGAAAGTTAAAACAGAACCAAAAAGCAATACATGTTGTGGTACCAGCTTACAAAGCAGCTTACAAAAAGTAAACAACACAGCCAAGTATGATTATGGTGAAAGGCGGTACATTCAAGGGAGTGAGCAGACACCATCTTCTCCTTCAGGTTCTGTGTGTTCTTCTACATCAGGGAAGGAGTCATCCAGCTTGTCCCCCTGCAGTAAGGACCCCACCCAGTACACAGTCCCCACAGAATCATCTTGCACTTATATGAACAGATCCATTGAAAGGTATGTATGGTTTTAATTAATAACTTGTATGAGGATGAAATGGAAGGGGAAAAAATGGCCGTATGAAACCATGTTATTTTCCATTTTTGATCAAAGTGATGCCAAATACATACAGACAAACTTGATTCAAGAGGTCATTTTGGCTTTTGAATATATGTTATAAATATATGTTAGATGTGGTTCATGTCTTAATGGCATATATTCCAAATTATTTATTTCTAAATTTGGAAAGAAGAAAAAATGACCATTTAAGACAAGTGAACTCTTAAATAAAGTTCACTTAAAAACTCATAAGCAATGGGAAATAAAAAGGTGGCGGTTGCTTAACAGAGGTGGTCACATAGGCAAGTTTGACTGGATAATTTTCAGGATGTTAAGGTTGACAGAATTTTTAACTCATTTGAACTGAAAAGCAAAGTGAGCTATTGAAATCACTTTTGTCTGTTGATAATCTGTTTGTATTCACACTGTGCATTCTTGAGAGGTCTTCTGAATGGAAAACAATTGTTACACAAATGTTCTTTACAAGATATACCAAGTGGACTTACTTTGGTGCCCATTCATAATTTAGCATGGCTGTCAGTGGGGACCCGATGACCCTTTGAGAAATACATACAAAAAGACTTGAGAACCACCTAATTGATTGAAACTTACATGACAGAGATGTTTCTCTCCAAGTCCTTTATATTGGACTATATAATAGTGGACTTAGACTCTCCTGTTCAGATTACTGTAGCCATTCACCTGAATGATTTAGGTTCCTGACTTATGGCTTTGTAAAAAAAGAATGTACTAGAATCACAATACATGTGATCTGGTATGTTCTGCATAAGGGCATAAGCTAGATTATTTATCTTTTTTTAAACTCTGCTAACAAAGTTTGGGGGTATATTGGATCCCCTTGTCTGTCTGCCCCATATCTCAGTCAGTCTGTCTCTGCTTATAACCTTGTAAGTGCATCTCCCCTTAAACCATTCAATGGATTTCAATGAAACTTTCCATGATTATAATACTTAATGTATAGATAAGGAAGGAAATTCATTTTGGCTTATTCAAAGGGCAGATAATTAACTCTGACTTCTGTCTGTCCACATCACTTGTAATTTACTGCCCCTCCTCCTAAACTCTTCAATGGATTTCAATAAACTTTGCATTAACATAAGACATTCATTCACCACTCATTCCAAAGTAAAAAACTGGAATGGCTATTTGTGAGTTTTGCTCACAGTATCTGTAGGGATATTTCTTTGTTCAGAATCAGTTTTGGGTGAACTTATATCTCATACCTCACAGCACAATTAATTCATTAAGAGTTCTGAGAAATAAAAAGTTATGAAAACTGGAAAATAATAAATTGTAAAGCACTGTACAGCTCAGTTAGTTGGAAATTGTGAGCATTGTTGAAGGAGACACAACACGGAATTCTGACAATCATTATTGTAATATCTTAATAACACGTTATATCTCTAATTGTTACCAATATCTTATGGTTTTAACAACACAAAATAAACGGCATTATCTGTCTTTCACTTAAGATGCTCGGTAAAATTCTGATCAATATAAACCTTTTGTGTTTGAGGACTTTAAATTGGGACGTATTTTCAAGTGTTAACATGCAATTTACCTTTAATAATTTTCGTCGTCAAGATTTGCTTTTTGTTGCCATGGTAACTGTTGGATGAAAGGTTGTCAGTTTCAGAAATAAATTTTTCCATGCATTGTTATAAGGATGTCATATTTCATCGTGCAAACTGACATACCTGCTTTGGCTAAGAAATGAATGTCAATTTTGCATGTGAATTTATCATTAACGACTCCTGTCTTTAGTTAATAGTAACTACCTTCTAGTGGCAAAATAAAAGTTAATGGACAAAAAAATGGGAAATTGTTTAGTGGTGTATTGCATGTTTTTAAATGATATTTTTCAAAGAAAATAATTTGTGACACAAATATGACTCAATTTACACTTGATTTGAAAAACAGATTTTTTCTATGAGACAAATGTCTTCAAATAGAAATAAATTATGACATCGTTAAAAAATATGACTGTATGACGTAAACAAAACAAAAATGGGTTAAAATTCAGCCTAATACTTTCTAAGTATTTTTTAAAACAAATTAAATAAAGCATAGAATTCTTAGTACAAATTAAAAAGTATCAATATGTTGATTTCAACATGAACTTTAGCTGGAGATGAAATATGGATGTACGTCTGATAAATTTCTAAACACTTTGCAGTTCAAGAAATGTCTGAGTTTCAGACAATCTTTAGAAATGACTGTAGGAGTCATCATATACATTTGTTACAGATTATTTGAAATTAATTTTCTTCAAATTTCTGCTCAGCAGAATTCCAAGACCAAGCTCAGCACCTCAGAAGGGTTACTTAACACCTGATCCCCAGACCAATTACTGTCGACTGATGTCCACGACCTATGCTCACCATTTCTTTAAGCAAGAATTCTACGACAGAAGTTACGATATCTCTAGGAACCATGGGTATCCACAGTTGCCTTCCACACAGACGCCCGCCATCAAACAGGAGCCGAGGGATTTCTCCTTTGACAATGGTATAAAGTTGATAAATATAGAAAAAGCATCTTAAGTTCCTTGAAGCTTGTCAGTAGTAAGCAAACTGGAGGATTTAATTTGAATCTGATGAGATAAAAGTAAAAAATAGCATGGCTGTAACTTTGTAGGCTTTTTTGTCTGCTCATCCAGCATTAGCATTTGAGGGGTTGAAGTAGATGTATTTGTGTATGTTTTAACATTTAGACTAGATTTTTTAGTTGAAAAAACATTTAAAAAAAAATTCCTAATTCCTTTATAATCAACAATTACAAACAGTTTTTATTTTTGAAGGATTATTTTAGTAGCAGATTTATGCAATACAATTTCTTGATGGTTTTGCTATTTTTTGCATTTGTAATAATATATAAATATAGCTTTAGTACAAAAACATAGGAAAGCCGGGATCCAAACATTGTAAAAGTTTAATCCAGCATTAGGTGTTCTGCTTTGTACAACACATAGATTGAAGCCCCTATAATTTCTGGGGTTCAGAATTAATATAAATACCACAAAAATATGTGATGAGTTGAGATGATGACAATAACATTTCAGCATCTGAGGCACTTAAAAAAGGTTTTTGATAAATGATATTGTTAGTAGTCACATTTATTTCTGATAAATATTGTATTAGCACTGTCATGGTGGGATCCTGAATACATCTAATGACCAACTGGACTCTTTGAATAGAAGCCACATTTCATAATTTAAAGTCTTGTTGATATTTGTCATGCTAAGAATGTCAAGGTACCTATCAAAACCAAAAGTTCTTGTGATATGATGCCAAAAATATATAATAGAATTTATTTGTTGTTATTTTAGGATTTCCTTGCCCATATGACAATCCTATGAGATTTTTTTGCCACGAATCTCCAGATTCATCTTATTTTGAAAGATTCAGAGAAAAGCACAGGGAGAGATTTGAAGGTAAAATTCACTTATTTCATGTATATGTGTGATTTCAAAGTGTCCAATTTTTTTTGTTAAGAATCATAATAGAAAAAAGGAGATGTGGTATGATTGTCTTTGAGTCAGCCAATCAAAATGTTTAAGTTAAAAGCATCTATATCTTGCCTTAAGGCCTTCAATAATGAACAGATATCTACTCAGCTGTTAAAGGCACCAATAATAAAATGTGATGATTTTCAAATGTAACAACAATCAGCCAAATATACAAAGTAAAAGAAGTAACACTTAAACATAAAAACAATGACATCCACTGGATCACAAGTTCCTAGTGGACAGACACATAAAATATATGGTAGGTTCAAACATGTTTGTGAGTGTTCAACCCTCCTAACCTGGTACAATGGTGTAACCAAACGACATAAAAACATGATGTACCAACCTTGAATTTCCAAACACAATTGATAATATACCTGGTTCTCTTAAGATAAGACATCAATCAGAACATTTCGGACTTGATTTAGTGTTAAGATATCATAAATAGCCAAAGAAAACAAGGTATTGTACAAATGCCAAAAGTGGAGCTGTCTTCTCTATCATGATGGGGGAGATCATGCAAATTAATCACACAAAAAAGTTTAGTTTACAATTTTCAAAAGGTCCTTGATAATTGGTGTGTATTTTTTGGATTTGATAGTTATTTATTGAGATTCCCAGATCACATCCCCTCCCATCCACCATAAAAATTTTCAGTTTTCTATCAAATTCAATTAATATTTGACAGGGTTGCAATGTTTCATTGGAATATATATTTAGCACACTTGTTACTATTGTAGGCCATAAGGTGAAAATCTGGAAAATGAATATCTTTAAAGATCTGTCCTTATTGTTTTTATATAAGAAATTTCAATTCATAGTAAGAATTTGTTTTTACATATGTAGCTTGACAAGCTAAAATCTAAAGAGTGCACAAACAAATAAAAAGTATGAAAATTTCCATAAATTGTAATTTTAGTTGAATATTCTTCAAAACAAATATTTTTTAAGATTTTAACTGTTTTTGTTTTGTCCCTGAAGAAATGGCAATCAAGAATTATGAAGTTTATATATCCCAACCTTTAATTACAACTACATCATGGTGAATTTGTATGCTATTCGCATCACTAACAAATATTCCTGGTGACAAAAAAGGAGTTTGATTAGCTAATTTGAATAAGAATAAAATAAAACACAATCAAGATCTAGTTTGATGTCTTATTTAAACAGAGTCAGGGGACTTTATCTAGTAATAGTTTCCTAATCACAGGCATCGCTACCAGAAAAAGCCATTCTAATTAACTCCCAAGTGAAAAGCCGCGGCTGATCAAATTCAATTAGAATTAACACCATCCTTTTACGTTTGGGATCAAAAACTCTTCGGTGATTCTGTACGTAAATCCAATTTGTAATTTAGTTGACCACTGGAAGATTTTTGAGTTGATCTTTTAAGAATAATGAGACCTTAATCCTATTTGATGAAAAAATCTGAGGAATCTCACGATATGTTGACGTGTTGTTAGTAAATGGGTATTATCAGATAGGGATGATGAGCAAAGGTCAGACAAAATCTGTTGACAAATTTGATATTTTCATTAAAAAGATATTATTATGAAACAAAAAAAATATGATGAGTTTGAGAAATTTGAAATCAGATTTATAGTGTTCTTGTTAAAAAGAGTCTTGTCATATTTCATAGAGTTTATAAAGTTGGAGTTGAGCTTTCAATTTTATTGTTCAATGCACATTTTTTTCACCATTTTTATAACATGCTTGATATTCTGCTGTTTTATGTCAGTGAAAACAGTTGTCACCATAAGTAACTTTATATAAGTTGTGGTCTTTGGAAAGGGGTGGTTTACAAATAAATAAAAAAAACCCAAATTTTTGCAATGGATGGTCTTGTTTATGGGGATTATTGTGGGTGAGGTTGTTGTATTTGAAGTTATTTTGGTTGCACATATAAATATAAAAACAGATTGTTTTGTACTTCTATCAATTTACAAACACACTTACAAGAGTAATCCTAACTTGTGATTTTGTGGTGTTTGTACTCCTTGTTACATGTGCCGCTACAACATCTTTTTTGTTTGATACAAGTTTTGTAAATCAATAGACCATGAATTATTCATGGAGTTTAACAATAGTTGATCAGTTGTTGATTTTTGTCAGCCTGTTATTTTATGTTCCCTTGTTTGAATAAAGCCCGATATTGACGGAGAATTAGTGATCATTTTTCTCCAGATAATGAATATGTCAACGCTAGCATACAGAAATATGATGTACAAACTTTATAATTATTTTTATATTCGTTCCATAATTGTAAAATTTTATCCTGATGGGCAGGGTGATATTATATTTGACTGTTACAATTCATCAAAAGAATGTCAGAAATTTGTCATAAACTTTTATAAGTATTAATTTTGTCTGCACAGGATATTGTTTTACCATTAAAAAGTAAATGTCATTTTTTTACATTATGGTAGTGGCTTTACTTTAATACAACAATTTAATTCTTCAAACAAGATATATTGATGAGATATTTTTATTACATAAATATGAAAAATGGATGTTATTATATTTTAAAAGGTATAGAAATTGACCTTATCCTAGAATTTTGGTTTGAAATAGGGTGTTTAGGAGGTAGTTTTGATTATAGTGTATCAAAATGAATATATTCTTAGTATTTTATTTGCTCTCTCTTTAAAATCTTTGGAGTTGGTCCATGTTGATATATCAAAGGTCTGTTCACTAGGCTTAGTTTATTTAATTCATATCAATTAAAATCAGAATACAGGTAACTTGTAATATTCACACTATAGCATTGATATTGTGGCTGAACTTAATCCAGTTTAACTTGAATGGACAGTAATCAAAAGACCATAAGTAATGTTACTAATTATGATGTCAGATTTAATCCATATTTTGTGTTCACACTACACAACTGCTACAGTTTAATCTGGATTAACTTGATCTGGTTTAAATTAAAGTGGATCAAGTTAATCCGGATTAACCTCAATCTTGACTTGAGCATTGTTTACCTGAGTTAATCTAGTTTATATTAAAGTGGATCAAGTTAATCCAGATCAACCTAAATTTTGACTTCAGCATCATTTACCTGAGTTAATCTGGATTTAACTTGATAGTGTGAAAGGGCCAATAATTAAACAATGTCCAATAGAAGGAAGTTCTTTCAGATGAATAAAGATATTATAAAGATTGATTGATTGAATGTTGCTTTACGTCCAGTGGCAAGTATTTCATGCATATTCAGGACGAGAGCATATTAATAAATGATGATGATGAACCCTGCTTTGT
>JARWCS010000023.1:544410-555523 GCA_034783895.1 Geukensia demissa | reverse complement strand
GACCGACACGCTGAGCCGGATTTTTAACATGCTAGCTCACGAAAGCAACAGTCCGCAGGAAAACATGCCACTTTACCCAGACACATTATTCTGAATCTGGGCGGACCAGTCTTTGCTCTTACTCCTTAATGCTGCATGCTTAGCGGAGAAGCAGCAAATACCAATTTTCAAGTCTTTGGTTTGACCCGGCTGGGGATCGAACCCACGACCTTCCACACTTGAGGCGAGCATGCTAACCATTACACCACCCAGGCGGTCTATTGTAAAGATAATAGTTTTAATTTAAAGGAAAAAATTCTATTTAACATACAATATATTGACCTAACAACCAGCCTGATTTGGCGTACACCTGACTTTACATTGCTTCCATGCAGTCGAAGAATACTGTATCAATTATTTTACGATCCTCATTGATTCTGTTAATTTTTCTTTCTACTGCACTATGATTGTGTATTCTACCTTGCTATTCAATTAAACTTCAAGATACTTTTTTTCTATTATAAACTTATCAATCCCGACCACTTAGAAATCTTTGCCAATAGATCGAGACATTTTATTATTTGGAGATCTTAAGTTGATTAGCCATTTTTTGCTATTGAAACATTGACAACGTCCTTGATCAAAGGGAACTTCCGTTGTACTTTCAATCTTTTGTGTTTGGTTGTAATAAAGCAGCGTTAGTTGATGTAATTAATTTTTGATTATCAGAGTTAATAGTCTTATTAATTCAGTCGGGGCTTTCACCACGTAAACAGTTAAGCATTGTTCAATTTCTTAAATTAGCCAGAGATTCTGTATAGGATTGACTATTTGCGATATAATTGCCGTCATTTTGTATAATTTTGACAAAACCATATATTCTAAATCACTGGAATTTGAATTTCTATTCTTCCAAAATGGTCGTTAAGATTTTTGTAATGGGAAAAAATTGGCAGAAAAACCCCAGTAAAGGTTATTTCTATATCACTATTACAGAGTCATTTTTCTTCTAGCTTGCTTCCATATTCTCAGTAATTATAGTAAATATATGATAATTTTACCTGTTTCAAAATACAGATTTGTTTTGTAGTATAAAAACTGTTATTTGTCACATTTTTTTCACTACATGATACTATTGCTTAATTAACTTCAGTATTCAACCACATTGAGGTCGTTATGTCTTGATTTGGGTTTTTTTCTCGTTAATATAAAATATTTGAATAGTCATTATTTTCTGATTATCAGTAATACCAAAGATCTGTAAAGAGAATGATTATTTCAAATATACCATTATATCTAATGTATGACACATTTTAGAGGTATAAATTCAAGATTATGATGAGGTTTACTAAAATTAATACAGAAAATCATTATTTGATCAGTTACAATTGTGTATTTGGAAACTTATTGATAAAATTGGTCCAAAATATTAGTTCTTTCCATTTAAGGTTTTAATTGGGAAAGCAGCTAAGTCCTTGAACTGGTAATAATTACATTATGTAACTATTAAAACAGGGTTCACAAATGCTAACAACAGTAAAATAGTAAAACTGTTAACCTTTTTGTAATGAATTTTTTGCAGAAAAATAAGGTTCAGCACATATTAACTATAAACAGGTTAATAAATTGGGTCACAATTAATTTTTTGCTTCCATTATTATAAAAGTATGTGCACATTTAAATAATTTATTAACAAACTTTGTTGTTTTTTTTTTTATGTTTAAGTGTTACCCGTACTTGTTTTACATTATATACTCATATTTCCAATAATTGTTACATTTGAAAATCATAAAATTTTATTTTTTGGGGCCTTTTACAGCTTGCTGTAGGGTGTGGATAAACATCCATAACTGAAGATCTTAGGGTACCCTGTAGATGTTTGTAATTTTTTACCTTTTAAATGGCTGTCTCAAAGACAATCATATCATATCTCCTTTCTCTATGTATATTTGTATCTGGTTATATAAAAAACAAAGAACCCAGTCATAAAAACAGTTATCAGGGGACCACAAGGCAAATTTATTTAAAAAACATAAAAACAACAGCAAACAGGACTTCATTATGATGCTTGTCTTTATTTTATTTTGAAGAACGTTTGAACCAAAGATTAAGATTGTCACACGATTTGTGCCTGAAGAAATAACAAATAACATGTAAATGAATCGAACTGTTAGTTATTTTCGCATTCACTACCATATTTGTCATGTCTAACTAGTGAACTCCCCACGGAGAACGTATTCAATATTTCTTATTTCATTACAGTTAAGGGATCAACCTTCCTATTAATTGAGCATCGTAAAGTGTGGAAAATTGCATTTCAAAATGTCGAAGACCAAACATTTTTGGTCTCGAGGGTTCCTACTCTGATTGGATGTCAATTAATGATTTGTTTAAACGTATGTTTTAGTAACGGATTATTGCCACTATATTAGCTTAATCCAATATTTAATATAATTGAATAAAACTATCAGTTGTTAATCAAAGCTTTCCTTGGCTTTATTTTATTAGGTGAATAATTCAACAATTTGATGTTAAATTCGGGTCCTGAATACTTAATGAGCTGTAATCATTTTGGAATTATAGAGTTATTTTAGTTTTATATTTAATTTAACCAGGCATGCAAGAAAAATACTGTAAAACCTTTATTTGTTTGCTATTATGTCATGGACATCTGTGTGACCTTTCAGTCTTATGGTAAAACCTTCTTCTTAGACATTTAAAGCTCGATTTTGGTTCCTTTAGTAACTTTAAATGGATTGTTTGTTATACAGAAACTGTGTAGAGTAAGAGAACAGTAAGCATGAATTAGAATGATAATAGTATGTATATGCAATGAAATTAAGAGTACTTTGTTTACTCTTGAATAATTTTGTTTCAAGTACCTCAATATCTTTTTGGCCTCTAAAGAATCGTTAACCTCTGTTCAAAGACCACATGATGTTGTTCTAAATGACAAAAACCTTTTTATTCAGACTTCATAATGATAAAAGGGTTTGATCATTTTATCATTAAATTTATGAATTTTTTTTACAGAAAAACAGGTTAAAAACAGGATTTGTTAAAATTATTTTACTACCATGACTATATTAGCTCTATTTTTGAATTTTCAAAGCAAGAAAAGGAGGAGGGGTATTAGACCCCTTTTTGGTTGTCTTGGTAACTATTTTATACACAAAGTGTGAGCTTTTGAATAAAATATGAAGCAATAATTGTTTACATACACACACCCTATTATATAAGATTGTAGACTTTGATATTGTAATATTATGTTACATAACAGTAGCAAAATTTATAAAGTTGGTCCCAGTAAAAGGGAATCCATTTCTCTGGAAAAATTGTGTGAAAATAGAACCAAACAAAAGAATTCACCTACTTAATTGTTGAAAACAATAATCTCAAAGACCATTATAAGGTCAAGGTTAAGATAAAAGTTACAACTATCATTATTATATTTGTTTAAATAAAATAAAAGTCCAAAAATATTTTTTTATTGTTTACATTTCAATGATGTCAGAGCATTTTGGGGGTCAAAAAAAGGCTTTTAATGTCCTTTTTCCTTAATTTTAACTCACAGTGCCCTCTTTTCTCAAGTTCTTTACACTTTTAATAAATCTCAAATAAAACAAAAATATTTTCAGATATATGTTATAAATTTAGCTTATACCTAAATTATACATTGATATATGAGAAAAATATTGCCAGATAGGGAGGAGGATTCACAAAAGTGAAATGTTAAATGTCTATGATAAGAAACCTTAAGAAATAGATACTTACTTGATCTAAGTCGTTTATACTCTTTGATTGGGCGATAAAAGTAATATTTACCGGTATATTTAGATCTACATTCAAACCTAATTATAATGTGATTGTATGGCTACCACAGATAATTCATTTTTCGTTTATTATCGTAGTCCGCTGATATTATATTGAATATAAAACCATTATGGAAACCTCAGATGTAAAAAAAAATGACCGAGAACAGATTGCAACAAATGATTAAAAGTCACTACGCGACAATAAAAACTGATACTGGCTTCTGTTGATAGTGTATGAGTAGCTTGATTAGTTGTGTTGAGTGATGATTCGACTTTATACCAATCATTTGAAACCTTTCAAATGAAAATAGAAACAACACAGTTTAATCATCATTCTACGATTGTTCTTGGACTAGGGTCGGCAGAAAATTTTAGAAATGTGACTCCTAATGTGGAATCAAGCTAATTGACTCTTTTGTAATGATATAAGGGGTAATTAGCGTGCACTGAATTCATCCAGTCTCTCATCTTTGAAATGAGAAGGGTTGAACACAATGTAGAATGTCGTTAATGAATTGTAGTAAGTCACTGTAGAATGCAGAATCGTAAAATTCTTCAACATGGTAATTTGTTTGTAAGAGAGAAGATGATACTGTAATTTGTATACCTCTATAACATTGTTAATCATATTCTGTTACAGAAAATACACAAACTCATTCAGGTTTTCCAAATGACGTAGGAATACTATATTTGTACGGCTATGACATACATCTGCAATATGTAAATTATAAATACTTGGTAGTGTGTACTTTATTCCAGTTTCAAGATACAAGTTTACCATTGTTGAAAAAATATGTATATGAGTGACCTCTCATCAGTAGCATTAGAACCAAAACATAGAAAGTCAGAGAACCAAGTACTCAAATCCAAACAAATTGAAATAGCCTATTATAACTAATAGGTCCAACCTAGCTGTTTTGAAGCCTTTCAATATTTTCAGTGCTTAGAATTTAAACAAATGGACCTAATTTCATAAATACATTTTTTTGATAAATTCATGTCACAGACAGGTCTAATTTATTCTAATTTTAAGCTTATTTTGACATTTCTTATGAAGTCAGTGTAAGGTCATACAAATTAGCTAATGGAAGATGACCCTATTTTGCTAGATAACAATTAGGTCATACAAATTAGCTAATGGCTGATGACCCTATCTCTCCAGATAAAAAAATTAGGCCTTAAAGCAGTTTTTTAAAGTTAAAAATCCTTTAGCTGTGTTAAATACTGATTTTGAATGTCAAAAAATTTTATGTTACTGAATATTGACTGAAAGTCAAAAACAATTTTCAGCCATTTTTATTTAAGAGTTGCATTAATTAATTGGAATGAAAGAGTACATGGAAAAAGATTGGTGATTAGCCGCTACTTGTCGAAGCTACCCCTTTAATGGGTAAACAATTTGGATTACTTGGTTACCCAAGCCTTTGGTATACTCCTTAGACCACTGGACAATGGAAGCCTCAGTCTAATTATTAGTTAACTGGACAGACATCAAGACAAACTAAATGTACTGAAATCTATTGATTATGAATAATATATAAAAAATTCACAGAAATGTACTGGGTATTTATCATTGCAGGAATTGACATGAAAGCAGAATTTTATCGAGATTTCTACTTTGATCGTTACCATAGAGATGGACCACACCCTACTTACCAGAGACGTGGTTCACTACAACTGTGGCAGTTCTTAGTGGCCTTACTAGACGACCCTGCTAATTCCTCATTCATTGCCTGGACAGGACGGGGTCTCGAGTTCAAACTGATTGAACCAGAAGAAGTAAGATATTTAAAGAAAAGCCTTTGTAAAACAAGTTTTAGGTTATCATTCTGTCAGATCCTGCGTTTATTTCTGCTGATCTGTTTAAGTACCAGTCAAAAGAATTTGATACAAGCTTTAAAAAACACCAGTTTTTTTACGGTAATGGTTTGCATATATTGGTGTTAGGAGTACCATAATTAACCATGGGACTTTTAAAAAGGAGCAAGACAACTCAGACCAAGTTACATATTTTGACTGATAATTGGACTTCTGGTTTTTTTCAGAATTTTGGTTAACCCTCAGGTTTAATTTTTTTTAAATTTCAATAGCTTTGTCAAATTTTTATGGATATATATGAATTTTACCAGGGAGCTTCCCTTGAGCATATTTATATCATACAGACATAAATTTTGAAATAAAAAAAAAAATTAAAATAGAATACTTCATATACTGGCAATGTTTAGAGCAGGCAAGACACCAGGTTCCGATGGAACCGTACAAATTTTTTTTTCATTTTTGTTTGTTTTTCTCTATTTTGTTAAGTGTTGGAGTTGAAGTCTTATTAAATAAGGTCTGTTTCGCTTAACAATTAATTTAATTATCATTGAAATTAAACAGAGTATAGCTTTTAATGTACAGTAAAAAGAATATATTGCTCTTTTAAGAAGAAACTAATGTAATGACTTAGTTAAGATTGGTGAACTATGGAAAAAAACTAGTAATCTATAATAAATCTTCTAAATATTACACAGGTTTTCAGAGAATGGATTACGCCCACCGATGACTCCTGTTTTGGTGTCACAACTGCACTATCAGGTCTGTGATGTCCGATATTCTGGAAAAATTTATCAGTTGATGCATGTTTGAGAATTGTTCATAATCTGCAGATTTTCCCAAGCAAGAAACATCACAAAAAAAAACATTCTAGTGCAGCTGCGACATCAAACAGAAGTTACTGTAGGGCATAATCCATTTTGATTATCATTGATCTTTATGAAATAGGTAATATTTATTTAGATGTTGAATAGGTCAAGTTGACCAACAATGATCTTTTTAGCACTGGATTGTTATAAAATGTCAAAGACAGTCATCTTCCTTATGACGTCCAATTAAATGGGATCAACGGTAATTATTTCATAAAAGCAGTGTCGCCTGATAATGGAATTATCAGGCCAGTAAGTCAAATTGAAAACACACAAACTGGCAATAAAACTTATAATTTGTTAAAAGTAGCATTTTACCCCAGTAAAAAATAAATTAACAAATTTTTTGTTTTAATGCAGGTTGCTCGCCGATGGGGAATACAGAAAAATCGCCCAGCCATGAATTATGACAAACTGAGTCGATCTCTGAGATATTATTATGAGAAAGGAATAATGCAAAAAGTTGCAGGAGAACGTTATGTATATAAATTTGTTTGTGATCCAGAAGCCTTGTTTTCTATGGCTTTCCCTGACAATCATAGACCAATTCTGAAAACTGAGTGCTCAAGAGATGACTATTTCCGTGACACTAATCATGGATTTGAAAATCCACCAATCACATTACATTCAGGACACATCTCTCAAGGACATTTGCCAGCAAGTCACATGACTGGTCATATGACCCCTGTACATATGATGCCTCCACCGACCCCCTCGTCCAACATGGCACCGCCTAACATGGAGCAGCGGTATCATTACATGCCGGATATGCAAAGAGTCTACAGCTCAGGACCATACATGGAGAATTGTGTATATTGACGTCTGCTCAAACAGTAAAAGAACTTATTATTGTACTGTTTTAGAATCCAATGAATTGTGGGTACCCCATATGTTCTGGGCACAGAAAACAGCACTAATTGAAATAAAACAGCCAAACTATTAATAATTTTGCCATGTCCATTTTCGAATATCACAAAGTTTAAAGTCTGACTTCTCCATGCTGATTTATATCCATGGTGACACCACCAATATTAATATGAAGACCTCATCCATATGTCAAGTACAAATTTGACCTTTTGACCTTGAAAGTCAGTAGGGTTTCAAATTTTCTTAGGGAATCAAGAGTGTACCAAGTTAGGTCAAAATCTGTTGAAGGATTTTGATTCTAAAGTGTTCACAAGGGTATAATGGAAGGACAGACTGACAGTGCCATTACTATATCCCTTCACAACAAAGTTGGCGAGGGGATAGAAAAATTCCTACCTGCCCATCCTTACATATTTCATTTTGTTTGTCTAAACACACATTATTTATTCCAAAAGTTGTAATAGGTTAATACAGAAGTTATTTTACTGAATTATGACATGTCTTATAAACTTTACTATATTATTGACAAAAAGGACTAGTTTTATATGATTCGAGTCCTCTGTTAGTTATTTTTTTAATATTTTCACATTTTAAGGGGGCTTTTTTACAGCTTGCTTTACACCATTGTTGAAGATAAGACAATAACCTGTTTGTTACATTATTTGTAATTGGTACTTAAATGGATCAAATATTCCACATCATATTTTTATATTTATATAAATTACACCCACTTATACGCTGCATGTAAACATTATTATTTCTCACACAAACGAAAAACCGAAGTTATACAATTTTACCGTAGCTGCTTAGAATTAACATGATTAAATTCAATATTCTATATGTTACATATTTAAACTTTCATCGGTTACTTTTATTTTGTACTACACAGTTGCAATCAATAATAATCATCTCTGAATTAAGGACAGAAAATTGGAAATCTTGCATATGTAGTACAGGTGCTTTTCCGGAAATCATCAGCAATGTCAAGATATTTATTATATTGACAAGTTGAGTTTAAGTGTACTATTTTCAAAATATTTTTGACCACCTTGGTGGTAAAGTGGTAGTATGCAAACACAGAGTTGCAGGAGATCATCAGTTTATTCTCCAGTCAAAACTTTAAACAGGGGAGATAACTTAATCTGTTGTAAAACATTTGTAAATGTTTTAAGGCCATATCCTATGAACAGGCAGTAATAAAAAAATGACTGATTATTCTGGAGCTTGTTTACTAAAAATAATTGATAGCAAAATTAAATATTTGTAGCTGTTTTTGACTGTATCACTTTTCTCCGACTTTGTATAATTCTTAGGTGGACTGTTACTTTTAAGTAGTATTCTATCTAAGATTCAGGTAAATAGGGAATCAAGGACTAAAAAAAAACACATAACTAACCATGAAACTAGATTCAGACAGAGGTTTAAGGCATTTTGCCTTATCATTCCAGTAATTCAAAATATTTGTATAGAAGTGATATTAGGTGGAGTTATCTCCCATATTCTGGTATTGACAGTGAAGGTCATGTATTACTGACAATATAAAATAAAACCAATGTTGTTTTGAAAAATTTTGTAACATTCTGCATTGAATTTTTTTACTTTGTGTATGGTATTATGGGTCCCACTGATTCAGTTTTAAACTACTTACAGAGAATAGTACTAAAAATTTAATTTCTAAGCAGTATACTAGATGGCCTATTGTTATTTCAAGTTAATAAGCATTCCGTTTGATTATTTATAGGTCCTTAGTGTACACCTATCCTTCAGTTTTATACTGTTGTGTATATTTGTCATACACAATTCATTATTAGAGTGCCATATATTTTGTTACATAATCAATTTACTATGTGAATCTTGTTAAGATTTCATTCCTGTGACTTGTAGGCTGTGAATGCAAATTTGGAAGGTGGTGATTTTGTTAATATATGCCTATCACATATTTAATTATGACCTTCATGTATGTTTTTGTTGATTTATGATTTATTATGCTATCAGCAATCATAAAGATACCTATATTTAATATAATTATTTTTTCCTTATACTTGACTAATTCCACATTAATCTTGGCTCGGCATAATTGTCTGGGAAACTGATGTGCATAGGTTTATTGTGCCACCTTACCATTCTTGAATTCTTAAAAAAAAAACTCTTGTACAGATTGTTTTATAAGTTACTTCTTATAAATATATGTGGCCATAAAAAATAGACTAATGGAAAATAAGAAACTGCATATATTGAACTGTGAATATCTGATGAATCTGGGAAGCTAGATTCAAATTTTTTTAAAAGTTAGAGATATATGACCATTTCAGTGTAAAAAAAAATCACATTAATGTCGACTTGATATATGTTGACCTTAAGAGAGAAAAAGTTAATTCACTATATGTTGTTATGAATTTGACACATATTTTTGAAATCATTAGCATGTTTTTAAATCTTGATGAAATTTGAAAGGTTGATCTATTAATATTCATACCTCATTATTTGTGTCAATGTTTATTTGTCATTTTAGGGTAAAACAGTGATGTTTCGAATCTTGAAATCTGTAATTTGAAAAAATGAGGTTATTGGAAAAATCTGTTAGTGTTTATTGCTTAAATCTTCTTTAAAAATTGAAAACAAATCTCGTAAGTTTTAATAGAAAAATGAGCAGTTGAATATTGTATATATATATAATGGAAATGACATACAGATGCAGTTTCATTTTCTTTTAGAATATATGTATGTTCAAGGTTTCATACTTGCTAAAGTACGAGTTGCTAAGATTTTTTGGGCTATTTTTTTCTTCTTATAAGATGGTTTTAATTGTACCTATCCAAAAATGCTAACAAAATTTTGGGATAGATATGATATGAAAATAAAACTCATGGGACCACACCAAATCTCTAAAAGAAATGGACTAAAGATCAATTGGCTGACAAAACAATTACTCATAGGAAAACCATAAAAACATATTGTATTTGCCTGTATGTTCTTTTATTTATACTATTTAGAACTACATATTTTCTGTGAAAATAAGCTATTTGGACAAAAACAGTCCTATTAAACATCTACCACTACAGAGACACACAACTAGCAACTTTCTTCACCAGGTGCAACTTTGCTCCGATACTTAAAAAAACAAGTTATAGTGGACAACATAGTCTCACACCAGCTATGTGCATTCTGTTTGATTTTGTTGTACTGTTTTTAAATATCCATAAAGAGAATAAACATTAACAACATTTGATCTCAATATTTGAAATATGAATTCATCTGTCAAAAGTTCTGTTAAGAAGCTAAGAGCAATTTATTTCAAAAATAATTTTGAGATAAATTAAAAGACAATCTTTTTGTTTAATCCTAAATTTCTAATTATTAGTCCCTTCCAGGTTTCTTCAGTTTGAGCAGGTTTATTTGTGTCCAAAGGGAGACAACTACAAGTTATGCCATAGATTTATTTTGTTAATATTTTGATTTATTATTTATAAAATGTTATTTTATGAATGAAAATGATATTTTATTGGTTAATAATTCCATTTCTAGTCAGATTGTTGTATATTTATATGTAAAAATTGTGATCATGTTACCATGACAATAAAATATGTACATATATAATTACTGTTTATGTTTTTGTTGAAGTATACTTCAAATTGATAGCCTTACAAAAGGCTCAAATACATATTTTTCTTAAACATTTCCAAGGTACAAATAGACAATTATTGCATAACTAAATATTCACATGATATTAAATTCTAGATAAATTTTTTAATTTTAAAAAATGATGTT
>JARWCS010000023.1:526068-544310 GCA_034783895.1 Geukensia demissa | reverse complement strand
CCATTTTTTACATAGGTGTAAAATGAAAATTATTATTAGAAAAAATATAGGGTGGCGCTTAACTTTTGTCGGACTGTGATCTTTCAATGATCAGAAGTGCCGAATTAATCATTTAATTGTTGTAGTAACTATGATGTTACAATGTTATATCAACTAACGGTTAACACAGCCAGCTATCATATCATCTTTAAATTCAAATGTTTAATGAATGTCAATTTCAGTTTTCAGTATTTTAGCTATTAGCTGTTTTTTTCATTTTTGAATTCACTGTTTTCTAATTTAAATTGCTGTTATCGGTTATCAGTACCTGATATTTCAGTTATCTGTTTAAAGCGAATTCGAAATTTGTTTACCTTTAAACGGAACACTCCTTGCCCCGTCTTTACAGTAAAATAGTCCAATTCCTAACTTATGACCACAAGACCTTTAGTTCAGGTAAAATGAAAGCAGTTAAGGTTTTGTAAAAATTGATTAAGAGTTTTATTGGATAATGCACGCATGTGAGAATGTTATATGCATCTATTACGTGGCAAGGGAAGCAAGCCTGAAACAGCAATAAAAGAGCTGAATTACCTTTCTTCTTCCACAATTTAGTATATATTTAAAATTAACATCATCATGCCATTTTCCTTTGAATACTAATTTTTACAAAAATATAAATTATCTTATTTTTCTACAGTTTGCGGTAAAAAAATCGACTAGAAAAAAAAATCGACAAACAAGAAATCAATAGGTGTTAGGCCGAGAAACTTTGTTGCAACAGGATACCAATTCGGGATTGTTTATGTGTAGAACAAATATTAACCCGTTGCAGCTTGCCGGGCGGCATGATTTTAAGATAATTTTTTTTCAATTTTAGTCATTCTAGGGAAGAGGCGTAGCCCGAAGTTTAGCTGCTTTAGATCGTATTCTTTTTTTGACCCTACGCATACGATCGAAATCATTTCATGATTTGAGTATTTCTTCCAAATTCGGATTGACCAAACGAATAAGACCTATCTATGATTAGCTTAAAGATGAAACAAAACTAGTATTTTATGGAATAAAAATTGTACACAGAGTGTCCTGTTATTTATCTCTCATATATGAAATTCATTATATTTAAAAAACGAATAATTTTGTTTGCTCTGTTTTGCTTTATGATCTGCGGCTTAGTTTCGAAGAAACACTATTATTTCACCAGTAAGCCCGTCCTGACAGAAGAGATAACATGAGTTGGTATTTTATTTAGCTTTAAGAAAAACAAAGACTTCAATTTGAACCCCCGTTTAACGGAAATAAGTAAAATGCATATGAAAGGGTATTCAAAAGGAAATCTGCCATCAATAGCGTTTAATCTTTACTATTAAAAATATGAGGTCATTTCTTCTAGCAGTCAAGATTTAACGACGACAAATCATAGGTTTCTACTTTATATATAAGAACTATAATAATATGGTGTAGATTGAAAATTGCATCAATCTAGGTCCCTTTGTTTTCCGTCTATTAAAATATTTAACAAATCCTTTGCGTATATTTGAAACCGATTCGTTCCGACACCTGTCTAATTATAGATTTCACAAGTCGTTTCCGAACGTGACTACTCCGCTAACTGAATAGTCTCGATCACCCAGACGCATATATCGCGTCTGGGGTAAAGTGTTACGAACTCAGTTAAGTTACGGTAGATGGCGCCCCTATTTTTCAGTTATTGTCACATGATCAAAACAAGTTGCTTTTCTTCAAAAAAGCAATACCTGAACCAGCTTAATTTTAGAATAAATAAGAAGGAAAACTAGAATCGTTTTGTATGCATAGTTTCATTTCAATCTGTTGAATGACATCCCAGAAATGGGGCTCACAAGACTTTATGGAAGTTTCGAGGAAGATTTTTTCAACAAATTTTTCTATAGGGCCCTATGTTAAAACTATGTCTACTGATGACGCCATCATGGATGAACCTTGGGGCCAACAGACACAATTCGGACCCAAGGACCATTTCACCAAGGTTTGGTTCCAATTAGCCATGCCATTTCAAATGGTAAGATTTTTCAACGTATTTCCCATAGGATCCTATGTTAAAACTATGTCTGCTGTCAGATGGTGGCCATCTTGGATGGACTTCGTGGCCCACAGATGTAATTCCAGAAAGAAACCATCTAAGGACCATTCCACCAAGGTTTAGTCCCAATTGGTCAAGTGGTTTCAGGCGAGATTTTTCCCAATTTTCCCCATTGGGTCCTATTTAAAACTATGTCTGCTGATGACTGCCATCTTGGATAAATGTCAAGGCAAACAAATACAGATTTGGAAAGGTTGGCCAAGTAGTTTCAAATGGGAAGATATTTCATTGTTTTTCCCATAAGGTCCTATGTTGAAACTGTGTCCACTGATGGCATACATCTTGAATTGACCTTGGGTGAACAGATACAATTCTGAAAAGGCACCATCCAAGTACTATTTTATCAAAGTTTGGGACCAACCGGCAATGCAGTTTCATCAACGAGAAGATTTTTTATTGTTTTTCCCATAGGGTCCTATGTTAAGGCTAGGTTTGCTGATGGCGGCCATTTTGGATGGATCTCGGGTCCAATGGATATAATTTTGGAAGGGGATCATCCAAGGACCATTCAATCAAAGTTTGGTCCTAATGGGCCAAGTAGTTTCAGATGAGTAGGTTTTTCATTGTTTTTTCCATAGGGTTCTATGTTGAAACTATTTCCGCTGATGGTGGCCATCTTGGATGGACCTCAGGTCCAAAGTATTCAATTCTGAAAGGGGACCATCCAAGGACCATTCCAACAAAGTTTGGTCCCAATTGGCCAAGTGGTTTTAAACGGGAAGATATTTCATTGTTTTTCCCATAGGGTCCTATGTTAAAACTAAGTCCGCTGATGGCGGCCATTTTGGATGGACCACGGGTCCAATGGATATAATTCTGAATGGTGGCCCCCTAAGGATCATTCCAACAAAGTTTGGTCCCAACTGGCCAAGTGGTTTCAGGGGGAAGATTTTAAAAGATTTTTTTTGGCCAAATTTTCTATTTTTAGCCATGGCGGCCATCTTGGTTGGCAGGCGGGGTCGTCGGGTAAAACTCTGAAAGGGGACCACCCAGGTACCATGCCTTCCAAGTTTGGTCCAAATTGGCCCAGTGGTTTCAGGGAAGATTAAAATGAAAAGTTAACGACCACGGACAACGGACTCTTCATGGTGGCAATGGCTCACATGACCCTTTGGGTCAGGTGAGCTAAAAATTAATGAGTGGAAGACGATGTACGCTTGACAATGGTGATAGATGACATAACCTTTCGGGGCGAAGTGAGGTGAGCTAAAAACTATATTTCTCTGTATTGCAGGTTCAATGATCATAGTTATGCCAAAGGTACAAATGTACATGTACTTAACGTAAATAATGTGATATCTATGTTGCTGGTTTTATGTGTAAAATTTTGAAGAACTCTCAAAGTAGTTTGAGAGATTTCGCATTCACAAGAAAATTGTTGACAGATGGTCAAAGCGAAAAGTATAGGATCCTATATTTTGATGTGAAAACGTAATTCAGCCTTGCCAAAATGTTGGCGACTAGTTTTTAAACAGATGTACAGGACCTCTAGATTGCAATTTATTGTGTATCACTGTTAAAGATGCATTGTTTTTGGCATGTTCCCCATATCTTTCTATTATAATGTGTATGGACATTGGTGAAAATATTGCCAACCCCCAAGTTGGGGCATAAAGGTCAAGCCACTATTTGTTGCAAAATTTTATTTCAGAAAAGTTGAAATGATAGTTGTAAGGCCAAACAAAATAATAAGTGTGATTCCGGTTACATGCTGAGAAAAATCAGGGTCAATAGTTTTTTATTTTATTTTTTTTATCTGTTTTTTTTAGCCATCAATCCAGGAATTGTTGCTCCAAAATAGGGTCAGTCTGGTAACCGGAACCACATCTATTATTTTATTTGGCCTAAAGTTACATTAAAAGTAAGGTGTTGCAAAAATACAGGTGCAATACCATAATACACTAATAGGTGGCAATACACCGGTTTCATCATGAATAGAACCATGCAAATGCAAATTTTTACTATTAATGATTTCAAGATTTGAAATTATTATTGTCCATTTTTCCCAAAAAATATGAAATGTTTCCAAATAGTTATAGATTAAACTGTTTTGTCACCTAATATTTTAAGGTAAAAGCACTTACATTACTTTAATCACACACTATGATTTCAAATGAAAATTGGTTAAATTTTTTTGTACAAATATGAATGAAAATACATTATCAAATAAGGAGAAAATTAAAATATTGTTTGTTTCCCCTTACCCTACCCACCACGAAAAAATTATCCTATCGAAATAATTGTATTGCCTTTTCAACATTATTTTTATCAAATTTGGATAAATAACAACAATTTCTAACATTTTTGGGTAAAAAGAAAAAAAACTTCCCTTCCTACCTACCTACTCGATATCATTAGGTAGGGTCAGGTAAGGGGAAACAAACATTTTTTTAAGGATGGCCTAACCGAAAAAAAATTCACAAGTATCTCTAAAAATAGCATTAACTATATAGTGAATTGCTATGTGACAATATAAAATATTTCTAAACTACACGAGATTCTACAAATACAAAATATTTCATATGTATGAACAGACTTTACCAAAGCACAATATTTCTGAACTAGAAATAGACCCAAGGCACAATTTTTCTAAAATGGGCTCTATGATAGCGCAATTTTCTGAATTATAAATGGGGTCTACTAAAGCGGAATTTTTCTTAAGAACGATGTATAAATGAACTATACCAAAGCACAATATTTATGTAGTATAGATGCACTCTATGAAATTAAAGCATAATATTTCTATCATATAAACGGACTCCACCAAAGCCCAGTTTTCTAAATCATAAGTGGAGTTTACCAAAGCAAAATTTTTCTAAAGCATAAACATGATAAATGGACTGTACAAAAGTGAAATTTTCCTAAAGTATAATATATAAATGGAGTCTACCAAAGCATATTTCTACTGCATAAATGTAACTCTACCAAAGCATATTTCTAAGGCATAAAAAGGACTCTACCAAAGCATACTTCTATAGCATAAATGGACTGTACCAAAGCACAATTTTTTTAAAGCAAAAAAAGTGACACTACATGTAAAAGCACGATTTTTCTAAAGCATAAATGAACTTTACTTAAGCACAATATTTGTAAGGACTGTTCCATTAAAACATGTATGGCACCCAGGGAAGACACTTTAAATTCGCTGCTATGGGTCGTTATTTCAACAGCTTCATATCAGTATTCAAGATAATTAGAATCTTAATTTGCTTCAATGGGTTGTTCCCAAAATTTCAAGGTGCCTTCCCTGGGTAGCATATACATTTTAATGGAACAGCCCTAAAGAATAAATGGGTGCAACAAACATGCAATATTTCTTTAGCACATTGTATACCTGTGTAAATGGATTCTACAAATACATTTACATGTCTACAGCATAAAGGGATCCCACTGATGTGAAATATTTTTAAACCATAAAGGGAGTGGGACTCAGTCAATGCCCAATATTTCTAAATCATAAAGGGACTCTACAATTGCCCAATACTTCTAAATCATAAAGGGACTCTACAATTGCCCTGGAATACTTCTAAATCATAAAGGGACTCTACAATTGCCCAATACTTCTAAATTATAAAGGGACTCTACTATTGCCCAATATTTCTGAAGTATAATCTGATAATGGGACTTTCCTAATTCCTAATAGTAAATATAATAATACATGTACTAAAATAAAAAAATTTATAAAGAGGACTCTATCAATGTCCAATATTTCTTAAGTATAATGAACTGTACCAATGCCCAATAATACTGATTAAAGATTTTACAAATACTCAATACTCCTAGGATATAAGGCTTCATATGAAAATCAATTGAACTAAGGAAATATGAAATACAATAAGGGGGCAACCATTTAATCTTTAGAACGAGGAGGGAGGGACTATGATGTAATTCAAGCCAAAGAGATAGGACTTAAAATATCTAGAAACGTATTTTTTAAATAAGGTATTCTTTTCAAATCAAATGGTTACTCCTAGTAATTTTATTTTAACATTTTTGAAAAAAAAATATGATTATTAAAGAAATATCCTTTTAAATGTGTTAACCCTCACAAATAAAGGCCATATCCATGGACAATCAATATTGAAAAAGTAATTCAGTTATATGCTTCAGCATCCCTTTTGACCCATAGGGCCCGGATTGTATTGTTAACTATTTTGCATTTGACATCTTCAGGTAGGATTTCAAACATCTGTGTAATAATTTCCTGACGATCATAAGACACACCGAGCTGGATTCCCCTACTCTTAAATAGCTCGTGTATTTGAGGTTGGAACATTGCAACTTTTTTCTTCAGATCTCCACTTTCAAAGAAAACAGTGGCACGCATGTAATTATTTGCCCAGGAAGCTGACAGCTGAACTTTACAATTTTTGCATTTCATTATGTACTTTTTGTTTTCCAGGACTGTTATTAGTTTACTGTTATTGCATCCTCTGTTGGAACATGCCAGGTATGGATCAACATCAAAGATGCTAGTAATTACTCCGATTTCAAAATTGTTGTCCACCGGCTCTTCTGTTTCTTCTTCATCGGATACATTTTTGAGGTCATCGTCTTCACCTAATACCTAGAAACAAAAAAAAAAACACAATCATTTGATTTTACTTTGGTTATATTAAGAATGATCTTTCAAATTTACATTCTATGTTACGCTTCAGTGCTCTAGCTGGAATTTCAAAAGGCCAGAGTGCTCCTTTTGGAGGGCCCCTTTTATGTGTAAACATTGGCTGAAAAAGGGCACTGGTATGCACAAAGATGGACTTGATGGACTTGAAATGGGCACTTCTTTTCAGTAAATAGAAATAAAAAATCTAATGTTGGTTTTATTATAATAATATTCTTCCTTTACTTAAAACAATTACATTGTTCCACGGTTGTAACATAGTTCATTAGTTGTATTTCAAAGCATGGTTAACTTTAATTAGAGTTATCCATACTGATATAATGTTAATCTGGGACTGTGCAAATGCACTAATATAAAACCACATTTTGAGTTGCCTTCATTATTTAAAATGTGATACAAAATACTTTCAGAAAGTATTCATTTCACACTGACATTGTTAGCGGTGTTAAGTCCAAGGGTTTTATTTGGTTTCTTAATTAATACATGTCAATACATGTATATCAGAACATTTGCTGTTAATTGAAAATCTAAAATTTACCAAGGGGAGGTAACAGTTATGATAATTCTGCAAGGGAGGTAATTAACATTATCTTTTATTATCAATCTATTTGACAGCTAATTAAAAAATTCCAGTGATCACATGTTTCGATAAAAAAATATACAAGTTTTGTCTTGTTAACGGAATATATGTTCAACATACAATTCTAATCAACCATTCTCATCTAGAAGGAAGTGCAGGTAGATGAATAGATATAGACAAAGAATACGAGGATTTAGTGTAACATATTCTTAATGAATAATTTTAAATGTAATATTTTTTGTCCAAATTTCCAAAGTTAAATCTTAAACTTAGGTATTTGCTGATAAGGGGATCTTCAGGTGCAAAATGGGTAGAATTCACTATAATATGTTGAGGGCGTTAAGTGGGAACTTCTTACCTCGCAGTTGGTCGAACGAGTTGTGGACAATTTCTTATCGCCATTGAAGAGTTTAACTCTGCATTTCGTAATCTTTGTGATTTGTCCTTTTTCATATCTGTTAACATGGGTGTCCCATAATGCAACTTGAACAGAACCAGTATTATCCTTGATGACCACATCTTGGAACTTGAGGTCATCGTGGTTTGATTGTTTTGTTGTTGAGGGGGATACCTAGAAATATAGACTATTATGATTAAACAGATCATAAATGTTTTGACAATGAAATTTTATAGCTAATACAAATTTCCAATAAATCAGCCTGTTGTCAACTACATATAGGAAGTGCTGTTTTCTTTTTTTGTCTTCAACATGTTTAAAATATTACAGTTAAATGTTTGTTAATCACTTTAAAAAAAATTGTTAAATGTTACATAAGCTAATCTGTGTTGAATGTTATATTTGTATTTGTGCAATGTTGTACATTTGACAAAATATGGGTAAATACAACAAAACACTTCAATTAAAAAGTAGATATTTCTTCTGAAATTTTTTTTCAATCTGCAGAATACTAGAAATTGCATCAACTATCAAAGTGGTATTATATGCAACTTTAGCAAAAGTAATTGGAATGCAAAATGTTGACTATATGCACCACTTCCGTATATTATGTTCTAGCTGTATATGGTATACAAAAACCTTCAAACTGTTAGATATCATAAAGTCATATTATACAAAGTTACAATTATATTTGGAGCCTTCAAAGCACAGATACTTACATTAATGATCTTCCCCTTGATATTTGTAAGGGTCTTGGCAGGCGAATGTTTGGCCATCTCGATCGTCATTTCTTGGTCACCTGGTAGTTTTGGTGCATTCTGTCTTACTTCATCTGGGATGTTAAATGGCTTACACATACCAACTTCTGTTCTCTCTGTTACAGCAATATACGATTGCTTTACCAAAATATTAACCAAGACCACAGCCATGTCCTTTATGAATTTCTGTCTCTGTGATACATCATATACGGTGCAAGATATTGATGTTGTTTCATCGGCTAGAATTACAAAAAATTTGGCTTTACATTTCGGTGTTGCTGGTTCTACTTCACTTATTTCAAGCACCATAGCTTTGGTTGTTGGGCACACAGGACCCGTACTGCTGTCTGGTGGTATGCTTTTGATTTCCTGGAGAGTTAGCATTCTGTAAAAGAAATTTAATTATGCATTACATTTACATGAGTGAAAATCCAATCCATTTTCATTTAACATGTTTAAGCATTATATATTTTAGGATATTTTATACCATAACTTTATATCATTATATATCGGTTTTAAATGATGTTCAGAGATCAAGCTACATCTTAATAGGGCACTGATATCCAACATTAATATTTTTTTTATCATTCACTACATACATGTATATATGTGTACAGTATCTATGAGCTATATAGCTACACCGTAATCCAATAAATATACCATGATATTTTACAACTTTAAAATAACTAAATTTCTATTAAATAAAGAACGATTTGATTTTTGTTTTATGTACTCGAGATTTACGTTTGACTTGTGTTAACCAATCTTCTCAACCTTTCATATTCTTCCACTACTTTAAAACATGGTTTAACTTTATTCGGATTAAAAGCAATAAGATAAATTCCACCTAAAGTTCGGACCCTGCTAAGTGCTACATAAGACATGCCATTTTGAAATACCTCATTGCCAATAGAAATAGCCGCTTGATCTAAAGAGGCACCTTGAACTTTATGAATACTGCAAGCCCATGACGGTATAAGAGGAAATTGTTCTCTAACAATACAACGCCCATTGTAATGAAATTCTTGCTGAATTGGTTCTATTGGAATTGCATTGTGAGCAGAAGAATTTTGTAAAATTTTTCCAACATTACCATCATCGAATTTTACATATATATATTTTGGTTCTTTAGTGTTAGCATTAAACTCTATAAGTTCAACATATCCCATCGCACCATTTACTAGACCTTGGTTGGTATAAATATTGCGAATTAACATAACCCTTGTACCACATGATACAGTTAAAAGCAATGGTAAACCACCCGCATCTCTATCATCCTTTGGAATTAAATCGTCAGAAACTTCATTGTTTTTTGCAATATCATTTTGAGAGAATACATGCTTTGCTCGGATGTTGATTGTTTTACTATCTATCTTTTTTTGAATTTTTTTATTGTGTTTTTCAACCTGTTTAACTTTTGGAAAAAGGTGCAATATCTTTGATATGTGACACGACGGAGGAGTTAATACTCTTGAATTTAGCATATGGATATCAGACCTGGTCAATGCACCAATACGAGCTCTTTTAAGCAAATTAGAAAAAGAATTGTCACCATTTTGGCGTACATTTTCTTCTAAAAAAAAAGGCTTGAAAATATACCACAACTGCTTATTAGTGAAAGCATAATGGCCACACACTGGTCGTAATTGGAAGAAATCACCGACGGCAATAACATTAAGACCACCAAAAGGTTTATCTGAGTTTTTAATAGCACACAATCTTCTGTGTATGTATTCCAGTGTCTTAGCACTAACCATAGATATTTCATCTATGATTATGGTATGAATGTGCTGAAAATTATGTCTTAATTTTTTCAAAGTTAATGCAGATAATTCGGTATATGATGGTTCCTTTCCATGCTGAACTGGTAATCTTAATGTACTATGAAGGGTTCTTCCATTTATATTCTTTGCCGCTGTGCCTGTTGGTGCACAAACAACTACAGGGTCAATGCCTACTATATTAACTGTACATCTACGTAACCATTCAATCATTATCCTTATCAAAAAACTTTTACCTACTCCACCACCTCCAGTAATAAAAATATGTATTGGATCTAAATTATCCTTGGACTGTATAGACTGAAAATGAGCTTTTATGAAATTCATAACTTTTTTCTGGTCATTGGTCATACTATTCATCTGATTTAATAGTTGATCTTCTGAGATTAAAGAAACGCTTAATTCATGTAGTTGACTTTCTTCCGTTTCCGTGGTGCAAAAAGCTCTGGAAATGCTTGATTCATTATACATACAAGTATTGGACAAATGTGGCACAGAAATATCTGCTTGAATATCAGTATTGTTAGTAAATGTACTAGAATTATCAGATGTAGATGGTAACAATGATATTCCAAGTTCAAGTCGAGAATATCTTATAAACTTAACAGCATTTTCTATTTCATCAGCTAACGCAAAATTTTCAAGAAAATCTAATGATAATAAGTTTCTCTTTGAAATAAATGCATCATGTGCACTATCAAATAAATCATTTTCATTTTTTTTCAGTACATCTTCTTCTTTTCTATGAGGTAAGAAACATAATATTAAACTATAAAAATATGCATCATTAAAAATGGAAAATTTTGGTAGTCTAATGACAACTGACTTTAGTCTTTTACGCATATAAGTTTCAATGAATGGGTCTTGAAGCTGAATACGAATGGAAGCCCTCTGCGTCAACTGCCTAGGCTTTTCACATTTAACATACCATTGGGCAAATTCATAGAAACTTAAATTTTCAAGAGTTTTAGGTCTTGCCCTATAATAATCAAGCATATTGTAACAAAATATATCCGTACTATCATCGTCCAAGTTATCACGGTCAGCTTTGGGTTTCAGCACTCTGTATCTTAACTCTGGGGGTTTAACATTGAGAGATAGAACTGTTCTACTAGTCGAAATCAAATGCAAATCACTTAATCTATATGCTGCCTCTTGTGCACTCATTTTCCTAGTCTTCAAGACACAGCAACCTATTTTCATTAGACGCTGCCTTTGTGTGGTCCCATCGGGAATATTAGATATTAATTCAGACAGAGAATCCTTCAAATCTTCTGGTTCAGATTTGCACAAATATGCACATACATAATATGCTGCTGATTCTGCATTACCTATTACCTGAATGTCCATGTTAGCCTGCCAGTGTAATAAAATTGTAGGATTATATGCATTTATGTATGCATCACTTGAATTTCTTGCAGTCTCGTAGAACTTGCACTTTTGTCTATCTGATACAACATCAAGATTTGAAACTAATTTAGTATGATTACATGGTTTGTATGGAAATCCAAATCTACATCTTCCAGTTTTATGCAAGCAGTAATTTGAATGACCATGTGTTTGATATTTTCTAATCAATGATGCAAGGTAAAGATTATCAATAGGTGCCTTAGTACTAATTGTAGCATTTATGTATGCTAACAATTTTTCCCTGTTGTTATATATGGTTTTGAAATTCTCAATCCAAAAAAAAATATGCATATGTGGACTACCCCTGTTTTGAAATTCCACTGTACAAAAATAATCTATTACTTTACCTAAAGGTGCAAGTTTACCATTTATAACATGATGTAACAAAGCCTTGAAACGACGCTCAAAATGCAACGCGGTTAGGTATGGGTCTTCCTTTACTAATGAAAGAGCATTTTTTATAGTACAAGCTTCCTCGTATGAGCATTTTTTCAGAGTCATAATAAGTTCAGGCCAATGCATGTCATTTGCGGATAACGTCATAAACAGACTTGGCGCTCCTAAATTTTTGAACATTGCTAACAGATTTAGTAAATTGTTTTTCCAGTATGCCGCAGTACCTCTAATGTTTTTCATGAACATATAGGAATTGGTAAGAAGATCAGGATTTTGATCTAAATTTCTGACATCTTTAACTTTCACATTTACTTTATTTTTCATCATGCGCATATGTATATTTACAGAATTCAATAACCTCATAAATTCATAATTGTTTACAGCTTGAAGCATATATGTGCTGTTTTTCCTGAAACGGCCATCAAAATAACATATTCTGTGCTTGAAATATAAAGAAGGATGTATTTTTTCCTTACGATTACAAATATATCCATTTTTACCTAATGCTGGAAATGCTAATTCTTCACCATTTTCTTTTTCATATATATTAATTGGATTTTCTTTACATTTTGGTAATACTACATGAGGAGTTTTTGAATTTATTAATTTTACGATATCAATATTTGGGGAAGTGTAATTGATAGGTATTGCTGCAAACTGTTCTATTTCAGAATCATTCATTGGTAAATTTTTATCTTCTGAAAAATCATTTAACATACTAAAGTTTACTTTGATGTCCTTATACAAAACATTGTTTTTCTTTAACCAATGCAAAGTCTGAATGATCTTGTCTTTTCTAATCATATGTGTTGGTTTTCTGTGAGAATTTTCACCATATGACATTGTTAAAACATTAGTATTAGAGAAATCCCTTGGTAAACACTCAATATTATTTTCCACAGAAACTGGAAAATTTATAGCCATACCCTTTTCCGCAAACTGACCACCTGGTAAAACAATTATTGTTAGGAAAACATGAATTTTACTGATCAATTTTTTTTCCATGAAAGTCAGCTCTTTCAAACATGGCGGTATAAAACATGGATCTAAATTGTTTCCAAATACACTAACAGAGGGCAAAATATTATTTTTCAACTTGCTAAAGCAGAAATTGCAAACAACATCATTAACTGCAACTTGAGCAACCTTAAGCATGGGAGTGTCTGATACAATAGTTCGTGTTTGTTGACTGAATAGAATCCTTTTGCAACAATTACAAACAAACTCTGGAACAGATTCTATCATGCATCTGAAACTGGGGTCTTGAAGTTCACGATTATCGATTTTAATTTCTGTCTCTACAGATTTATTACTGGTATCAACATTTACAGTTTCTATTCTACCTATGTTTTCATGAAGGAATGGTAATAAATCTACTTCTTCATGAATTGCCACTCCACTGATGATTTCATTTGCTATGTTTTCAGACGTAAAACCAACTTGCCTGTACTTTTTTTTCTTTCTTAATTTTGAATCCGCAAAACAATACGTGTGATTACCAAGCCAACTGCTACGTGCCAGTTTTGCACTACTTTCAGTAATCATCTTTTCATTTACATTTTGTACATGTATATCGAAGTGAAGTTTAGAGTCAATATCTGAGGACAGTTTCAATCTTTTGGCTTTTAGATTATTTTCCTCTCTAAGAAATTGATGTATATTTAAACTAGGTTTACATGCTTTATATTTATACTGGCCATGGTATGACCGAGAAGTATTGTTTGTACAGGTTTGAGCATTCATAGAAATTTCAAATTCTTCCCATGTACAATTTGCATTTTGAATAAATAGATTTTGATCTATATCAGCATTACTTTCTTTCAATGGCATGTGGATACAACCAACTTTGGAATGGGTATCAAACTTTTGCATATTTTCTGATTCCTTCTGATATTGCATTCCATTAAAAAAACTTTCATTGTTAAAACTATTGGCATAATTATGATCAACTTGCATGTATGTATACTTGTCATTAATTGTCTCTGTCTCTGAAAAAACAGTTTCATCATGTTCATAGCTTTCTATAGGTTTCATTGTAATATCTTCACATGACCTCTGTAAACTAGTCAAGCTATTGCCATTTCGCTCATGATCATGCAATGCATACGCTGTATATAAATAGTCATTATTGCTTTCAAATATAACTGGAGAGAAATTAAAAACAGAATTCCTATACGTATGCAAAATAAAATCGGCCAGTGTTTGAAGGCTCGGAAATTGCAATAATACAGCGAAGCCATCATTATCAACGTAACCATTTGTATCTCTAGCATGGGAATCAAATATGTACCAATTATCACCTGATCGAAATATTGCTATAGTTACATCATTAAATGTACTTAAAACAAAATCTGACAATTCTAAAGCATTTCTCAGGCCTTCGTTAAAAGAAATAGAATGGAAATCTGTCTCTTGATTAATGTTTTGGTTTACAGTACCATAAAATATATCCGAATATACTGCAACATTCACCTGATTACCCATTATCTCAATATTTTGTGGTAAATCTTCATGCAACAAATAGGCAAACGGTGGTAACCGACGCTGTAATGAAACTTGTTCGTACATTGCATCTCCACCTCTTACGAGCTGATTTACTGTATTGCTGTTCCAAATACTTGGACTTTCCGTTACATTATTACAGCTTAAAAAGGCAAAAGCTAATACATACAATGCAATCGCTGTGCATTGCGCACCTGCATTTCTAAAACTTAAATCGCCTTGATGCAGAGATCCTTGAATACAAGCAAACATTTCGTGTATAATGTACTAAATTTATTCTATGTAAAGCTTAACAATAATAATGAATAACCAACTCACTTGAAACAGATTAGCGTCCTTTGGCTGAGCTGTCCTGTCTGGGTTATGGCGGCTGCGGACACAAACAAAGCTATGTTCTCAAATTTTTGTAACGAGGTACGGAAGGGAAATTGTCAGGTAAAAGTAAAAGATAACATACCAGCGTCAGATAAAAGATAACATACCGCCGTATCTCGTTACCTAATGTAACACATACTTAAAATGTCCAGATAATAATTATTATCGCGATAATCAACAACGTTTTCTCAGATATTAATAATCCTTTTACAACATTTATAAATTAAATATTCAACCCAATTGTCACCTTACAGACATAGATATTTCTTGAATTTGACCTCGCATTTGACCCACTTACCCTAGCTTTAACCGTCTGCAGGCTATAAATATCTTTTTGTTTTAACTGTTATCAATATTATCGCAGATTTGTTTAGTGCAGACGACATTTACAAATTTAAAGCGATACGTGATAATTTTTCAACATAATTAAATTAGGTGCAAATACATATACTGTAAAACTAAGTTTGATCCCCTATAAAAAATATTTAAAAGTGTCGCATAGATCTATGAATTAAGAAACCGACTCTTCAAAAATATCTTCTGTGTGTGATACTAAAAATATACTATATCTAAATATTTTTTCTTAACAATCTATTATCACTTAGTGCAGACGACCTGTATATTCTTACAACGGCAAAAACAGATGTTTCAGAGAATTATATTTCATAATTAATTTGAACATGCATGTGTTTTTTGTTTTGTTTTCTTCCGAACAGACATGCGCATTTCTTTCATTTCCCCATAGCATCCGGATATCATATTTCAAATATAGCAAATACTGTATAGCCTGAACCTAATGGTTCAGGCAAAAATGTTGTAGATAAAGAAATCAGGCATTTGGATTTGTTATATTAAGTGTACTTTTTGTTTGTGTCAGAGTGATAGATGATGAAAAGGGCGTCATTTCATAGAACCACATATTTCTATCTGGCAACGAATTCATCATCAATAAAAGTGAGATTCAGAGTTGCCAATGGGGAGCAGAACAACTGTTCCCTTGAAAATTCCCCATAGGACAATAGTCCCTTAGGATAATTGCCCCCAGAAGATTTGACACCCATGGACAATGTCCGTGCGGCAATGGTTCGGGCCGGGCAGTCGTCCGTGGGCGGTTATTTTAGAGTCAATCAAACGATATCAGAATTAACGGAATATAAGCAGAAACTATCTAATCGAGTGAAATCATTCAAATACATGTAAAGAAAGCCATTATGTAATAAAATGTCATATATATAACCAAAAGTTGAATGCCTATATATGTTTTGCATTATTTAGATAGCTATTTATTTAAAATACACACATTCGTAAATTTTGTTTGTTTTTTTTTTAATGAAAGGGATATGTTATCGACTAATTATTTTAAACAAAAACTACAGTCACCCCCTTCTCTTTTTGTACCATAATATCTGCAATACGTGACTGATGTTTGATTTGAACAATTAATTAATCTATTTATGGCAAAGACTTTTAGAAAATATTCAAATTGTAACATGTTACTTGGTACGTCTAACAAAAAACCTGATAGAGTAATCTCATTTTAAAGATAAAATATATAAATTTTTAATCGTTGGTTTTGTTATTTTGTTGATTTTAACGACTAGTTTTGATAAAGATGTGTTTCTAAAATGATGTGATAGCTTAAATATATTGTTGAAATTAACTATAAATGTTTTATCACATTTTATGAATTTGCTGTATTGATATTTGCTTTTTGCTGAACACCGGATGTATAATAACAACAGTTAAAACTTGCCTTCAGTAAACCCAGACTAACAATTACTGGATTTAAAAATTGGAATTGCAGAGAGTGTCTTTAAATAGTCTGGAACAACCTTCCTTCCGTGACCACTCGGGTTCATTCTCGATATTTGATGGGTTCCATAATTATATTTATTTTCTAAGATTTTTAAATATTTTACAACTCAAATTCTGGAAAGGGAATTAAGAACTAGATTTAACTATCCTTCCGGCAATAAAATTCAGGTGATTTAAATGCCCTATTCTCGCGGATTTTTGTAAAAAAAATATTTACGACAACGTCTAATTTTTTCTATTACTGGTACTACATGTACAAGCTTAGTTTTTTTACAGTTATACATGCCAATTGTTATAGAGTCAATTAAAATATTTTACGATTTCTATTTTTTTTTTCCAATTTCCAAATGTATTGAATAGATGTGTACAAAAATCCTTAATATAAAAAAAGTAACTGGATCTTTTTTATTTATATAAAAATGCAGTCCTAACTCAGTATATAAAATGTTTTTAACATCTCTCATATTCCAAATTCCTTATTCATGGCTATTATGAATTATTGTATTTTAACAAGAAATAAAATTCTGTTCAGTAAACCAAACTTGTCATTTTTAATTCGTTATTTTTGTTAGCTACTTGTCTTTTTCTATTTTAGCTTCCTTAGTAGCAACTACAATAGATCTTACAGCAACACCTTATCTAGAGAAATTTGTATCACATGACGGCTGGGATGGAACTAATACTTATCCAGCAGGGTAAGCATCGCAAAAATTTGATCTTAATGTTCTGTTTAAGAACCTTGACATACAACTGTTTTCTATGAGACTCTGTTCTATATTTTTTTAGATGCAAAAACTTTTTCTCCTCATTTTTGTCCTTTTTGAAGTTTGTCACCGACAGAAAGATTATGGAAAAGGCGGACATATTGCAAATAAAAATGCCAACATGTTCTGAAGAAATACAATTTTTAATTTGCTATCTCGTTTAGATATGAGTATTTTTGGACCTTAGTCTTCCAATGTTTGCAGCTGCTAAAATATTTCTTGTTAAAACAAGTGTTCAGCATAGCGTTGGTGAACATGTAATGCGTCGTGTTTTCTTTTCGTTACTGGTCTATTTTATACAGATATTGTCTTGAGTCTTACAATGAGATTTTTTGGGACGCGACAAATACTTGATTTCTTTTAGGCAATATATTAATAGCTTACAATTTATTCGTCAACGAATGCAGATTCATGGTTTCAAAATAATTAAATGAATGAATGAATGAATGAATGAATAAATGAATGCTAAAGTTTTGTCCTAATTATTTATTTTGGGGCTCACTTATAAAACTTTGGGTCCGTCGATCTTTTGTCTTTTTTAATCTTCTCCTCGGAAATCACTTTGCCAATAGGGAACGAACTAATTAGGAGTCTATATTTGATGGTCCTCACCACCTCGGTGGTGTAATGTTTAGCGTGCTGCTTCGAGTGCGGAAGATCGTGGGTTCGATCCCCGGCCGGGTCAAACCAAAAACTTTAAAATTGGTATTTGCTGCTTCTCCGCTAAGCACGCAGCATT